>PVKA01004543.1:68096-98432 GCA_004027165.1 Ctenomys sociabilis
AAGAAGAAGAAGAAGAAGAAGAAGAAGAAGAAGAAGAAGAAGAAGAAGAAGAAGAAGAAGAAGAAGAAGAAGAAGAAGAAGAAGAAGAAGAAGAAGAAGAAGAAGAAGAAGAAGAACAAGAAGAAATCATCCATGTAATCTGGAATTAATATTTGACCAAAAATTTCCTTTTGTGATACTTCATGTCCAGTGCTCATGGAGAGAAAATTGAAACAAAAGTTTGCAGTTTGTACGATAATTAGTGGCTGACTTAGGTGGGGATCTAGTTGGCCTGTGGAGTTCAGGGCTTCTGAACGCTTTTATGTAGGCATTATCTGGCTTCTCTCATAGCCATGAAGTTCCTGATACTTATGGAGTGCAGCTCTCTTTTAACTGCCTTCTCATGCACGCTTATCTTTTTGGCTTGAACTTTCTATTCCTGTGTTATCCTCCCATTGAGTTTTTCTCCCCAACTGTCCTTCAATGAAAGCCCCCAGTTTAGTGCAGAGCATGAGACCCAGTGACAGAAGCAGTTGCCTGAGGTGTGCTAGGCCCTGAGTTTGACCTCGCCACTGCCAACTTAAGAAAACACTTTCTGATATTCCCGTCTGAACTGATTTGCTTGATCTCATCTTGTCAGAGTCTCTCTTCCCTCTAGAGTTACAGTTTCTCTTTTCTGCTCTGCGAAATTTCTACCATTTCCAAATGAGTCAGAGACATCCATGAATTGTAAGTGTTCTCTTAACGATATAGGAAAGCAATCCGGGCCACCTTTACAAACGCAGAGAGGGGCGCCCTCCTCACGACCCACTACATGGCAGAGGCTGAGGCTGTATGTGACCGCGTAGCCATCATGGTGTCCGGAAAGCTGAGGTGAGAGTCCATTCTTCAGCCTACACCTGATTCATCCATGCCACGGAAGCTGACAATACTCACGCCCCCTCCCTTTTAGTCGTTTTTAGTCTTTTTTTTTTTTTTTTTTTTTTTTTTTTTGCGGAACTGGGAACCTCCTCCCTTTTGCCATCACAGGACAAGGGTTAATTGAGCATTTTTAGATGTGCTTTCCTTACTTCTCTTGTCCACTTTCAATCCCTGCTGCTGTTCCAGGTGTATAGGCTCCATCCAACATCTGAAGAGCAAATTTGGCAAAGATTATCTATTAGAGATGAAGGTGAAGACCCCCGCCCACGTGGAGCCCCTCCATGAAGAAATCCTGAGGCTCTTCCCCCAGGCGGCTCGGCAAGAAAGGTAGAGTTGGCCCTGGCTTTTGCTCTAGTACCAAATATTCTTTTTCCTGGTAGTAGTTTTGCTTTGCCATCACTGGGCAACCCAAAAGAAAACAAGCAATACAAACAAAACAGAGAAAGAAAAAAAAAAAAAAAACAGCAAAACGAAACAGAGAAATATTATATTTGTAGGATATTGCAAGAAATAGAATATGAAGAGAACCAATTAAGAGCACCAGAAGAATATCTGTGTCAAACAGAATTTCTGCTTTAAATCTATGAAAGAATCTCACTACAACATCCATAGTGATTAACTACTTCGCATTCTAAGCAATACCTAGAATGGGGAAGACCTCTCCCCACCCCCAATGCTGTTGCCAGTGTTTGTAACTTGATTTACTGATTGCTTCTGTGTTCCTGTTGCATGGAGTTTTCTTTGTCATCCTTTAATTCTTAGAGTAGAAATTGCTTTTCGGATTAACTGTGTCTCTTGTACATAGCATTATCACTGTTTTTCATTAAATCAAATATGTCTATCTGTATCTTTAAATTGGGCGGTTGGGTCCAGTTACATTGAGAGTAATTACCAAAAGGTGTTGGCTACTTCCTGATATTTTGTTTTTCTTTTTCTCCTATGGCTGATACCTTCATTGTTCCCTCCTACCTAACTGCCCTCTCAGTCTGCTTGACTTTTTTTTATTCTGTCAGATAGTGTCATAGTCTGTCTAGAGTATCCTTGAGAATTTTATGGGCTGCTGCTTTGGTGGTCAGAAATTTCTTAATGTACACTTTATCATGGAAAGTGCTAATTTCTACATCAATTTTGGAACATAGTGTTGCAAGGTATCTTGTCCAGCCTGAAACTTGTTTTCTTTTAGTGCTTGAAACACTTAATTTCAAACTCTGATGGCCTTTGAGATTCCTGTTGAAAAGTCTGATATTCTTTTTATATATAGTATTTTATTTGGTGCAGGGTCTGACTGTGAGCTCTGACTCATGGTAATCCTCCTGTCATAGCCTCCCCAGTTCTGGGATTACAGGCATGCACTACCACGCCCAGTTTCAGTGGCCATTTCTACATATCCAGAGTTCCCAGGGCCCAGCATGGGATGTGGTACCTGGGATTGAACCCAGATCCTTGTGCTTGCCAGGCAGCTGCTTAGACTGCTGAGCTATCTCCCCAGTACAGTCTGCTATAATTCTAAAGACTTTATCATTTTTAAGCGATTACTTTATAAATGATTCATTACTTTTCTCTAATAGCTTTTTAATATTCTTTTTTAATTTTAATTTTATTTTTAGTTTTCATTTTCTATGTATTTTAGTACAGGGTCTACAGGGTCTCACTACACAGATCAGACTCATAGTGATCCTCCGGTTTTCAGCCTCCTAAGAGCTGGGTTACAGAGATGTGCCACTATACCCATTCTCAGTCACTGTCTCAGTGCACCCTGGCGGTAGGGCCAGCAAGGCATGCCAGGGATCAAATCCTGATCCCTGCGTCTGCTTAAGCAGGCACTTTAGTCCACTGAGATATTTGACTGGCCCAGCTTTTAATATTCTACCTTTGTGTTGGGCTTCTGAAATTTTGATTGTGAAGTATGCAAGTCTTTTTCTGTTCATGGCTATTTGTGTTTCCATGTACTTCATTTACATATGTGTTGAATTTGTTCTCCTTATATGTAGAGTTTTAAGCTGACTTCTGGAAATATTCTACGATTTATGCTGTCCTCTGGCCTTGTGTAATTCTAATTAATCTTAGGTTAATCTTTTTGAATCACTTGGTGGCTGCTGGATTCATTTACCCTGATCTCTTGAGTGTATATTAAAGGGATCTCTGAGTACATGGTCATACTCACCAGTCCGATCTTCTATTTCTAAAACTTTCTTCTCACATTGTTCATTTCTGTTTCCTATACTTTCAGTAGAAATTGTTAGCTCACGTATTGTCATTTGGCATATTTTAATGGGCTATAATTCTTTGTTGAGTTGATCATATTTTGAACCTTTTTGGTTAGCTCTGATAGCCTTTTTTTTTTTTTTTTTTTTTTTTTTTTTTTTTTTTTTTTTTTTTTTTTTTTTTTTTTTTTTTTTTTTTTTTTTTTTTTTTTTTTTTTTTTTTTTTTTTTTTTTTTTTTTTTTTTTTTTTTTTTTTTTTTTTTTGCGGAACTGAGGATTGAACTCAGGCCCTTGTGCTTGCCAGGGAAGTGCTTATTCCACAAAGCCATCTCCCCGACCCTCCAATAGCTTTTTAATTGTCTCTAAGCTCACTGACTGTTTTGTTTATTGAGTCTATTATCTGCTTAGTTTCATCATCTTTGGTTTTTTCATTTCCTCCCCCCATTGATATCCTTGGAATCTCTTTTAAGGAAGTTGGGCAGCATTATTTCAGCTTGTCTTCTCATGATGGGTGTGTGGAGGGTTGAGTACCAATTGAAATGTAGAGGTTGTGGAGTTAGTGCCTGCTTTCCAGTGATGTGCTCTTGACTTGTTTTGCGTGGATGTTTATCTACCTCTTAGTCCACTTAGGGAAATCAGACCTGATCACTGTTTTGCAAAGACAGAATCTCTGTGGGTTATAACAACGTAGACAGATCCAAGCATACATCATTCTTGAGCACTGAAACTTATGTTAACAGTTTCATTCTTTTATCAATGCCCCTTACTGAATGAATTAAGCTAGTACCAACAGACTAAGATGTGGAAAGTAAGGAGGTGAAAGCCAAAGAGGAAATGAAAGCAGTATGTCAGTGAGAAGGAAAGAAGAGAAATGTCAAGAAGTGAAAAATAAGAGGTCAGACTGTTAGAATTATTTTTGTAGCTTGAGTTAAGAGCTCTAAGAGTGAACATGTGTAAGATCAAGGGAAGTTCTTCAAAGAGAGGAAGGTACACCTAAGGCCAAGGGACTGGAAGTATACTAAAGCTGCGAGATGCTCAGGATCTCTTAATTTGTTGGGAGTTAGTTTATGATTGCATCCTCCATGCCCAGTTTTGGTGAGGGTCATCTTGACTCAACCATGGCATGTACTATTTAAATTAAAGCACCAGTTAATTTTTATACATACAATATTAATGTCTATGTAAGTATCTATATCCATCTCTACATCATCTATCTAAGATGAGAGGAGGAAAGGGAGGGAAGATAAAGGAATAGGAAAGAGAGGACAGGATATCATATAGTCTCCCTAGTATAAGAAGCAAAAAGCAGAAATACGAATGGAAACATACATCAACAACAAAAAACAATTGAGTCAGATAAGGCAAAGTAAATGGCATATGCTGCAGGATACTAAGCAGCTTTTCTTCTGGATGGTTAACAACCTAAGTTCACAGATGAAAATTAGAGAAATAAAAGAGCCACAAGGCCAGCCAACATTTTGGCCCTAGCCTTTCAAGGTCAGTGAAGACTCAGGACATAGAAGAACCTGTACTGCAACATCATGAAACTCAGTTGAGCTCCAAATTTTCTGAACAAGAAGTTTATGGAGCCACAGAGGAAAGAGATCAAAGTTCTATAGTGTGCCTGGGGAGAGTCGCATGGAGAGAAAACTTTCTGTCAGGCTCTCACAGAGAGCAAACTGGTCAAGCATTGGCCGTGACTCATCCACATAGATGACACAGGAGAAAAATAAGAGAAAGGGACAAAAGCAAAATAGTAATATGAAAGAAAGTGCACAACAAAACAGAATTGAAATTCTTATACATTTGCAAAAGCACCAAGTCACAGTGTGCTTGCTGCCCCATTTATGCTGTGTTGAGTCCAGCTGCAGGCATCACGGGGCTTCCCCTCTCCAGACCTCTGACAGAGCCGTGCTGCTCTTCGCTCCTGCTCAGTAGAACCTTGCCTTGGCTCTCCATACCTTCTGCCTTGCTCGGCCCAGACAGCCCCAGACAGACAGCACTCTGAACTTCCAGCTGCAGTCCTTTCTTAGTCCCTTTCCTGAAAGCATCACTCTCCAAGCTCCGAATCTGAAAAGACCCCAGGATCCTTGCATTGGTGGTTCCCCTATGGGCACTTGCTGGGGGAGTTGGACAGCCACGAGATGTCCCATAAGGGTAATTCAGCCATTGTAAGGGGAAGAAATGGGCAGGTGACTATTTCTGAGTGTATCTGGCCACTTCTTTCCCAGAGTCCTACCACTCTCAGACACTGCTCATTTTTGCAGCCTCCCAGCTGCAGTTTTCCTTGCTCAAATTCTGATCCTTAATCAGAGTGGCATTGCTGTTCCCCATATTCCCAAGACCCCCAAGGGCTTGCTGCTGTGCTCTCTCATACACCACTGTGGCTTCAATTTCTTGGATGCTCTGATCTGCAAGAGTCTCCCCGGCTGTGTTCCTCTCTCCTGCCCCCTTCCAGGAAGGGCAGAGCAATATAATCAGGAGACAAGTACATCAGCCAGGCCATCACCAAAATGCTGACTCCCTCTGGAGGGAGGCAGATCCTCTCAAAACTACATTCTGTGCCTTGCCTGGTGTAGAAGGGAGGTCACAATCCAGGAGCAAAGGGCGCCATTTCTAAGCTTTCCTGATGCTGGATTCTGCTTAAGCAAGTTTCTCCTTTTGATTACGTCCCCAAATTTGTTTTTTCTGTTGTGCCCTGCTTTCCTCTTTGCCTGTATCAGTCTCTCTCCCTTGCTGCTGCCACCAAGCTTCTGTGATGACTTCCCAGTAAGCAGATTTAATAAGCATCATTATCAATAAAAGTGCCACATTAAAATAGATGAAGTCATAGATCAGAAGTGGCTGACGGCAGAACTAGACTGTGGCCCTTATTTTTATTCTATATTCATAATTACCCTGCTTTTATGTAAATGTTTACAGGGGCCACTCTCTGCAGAAATGTTATACAGATTTTTCCACTAGAATTTTCTATAGAAGCATACAAATTAGGAATTACATAGAAAAAGTCAGAACAACGAAACAACTAATTCAGAACAGCTGGAGGTATCTAGTCCTCAGTGGATCATATAACACCTGTGCAGGCAGTTACTAAGTGTGATAACAACTCATAAGCTATGTGCCTAGTATTGACTGCTCCATAAATGTAAGAAAATAAGTCATTTGAAGTGGAATCATATTCTGATTGCTACTGAACAGTACGTAGCCTGATATATTCCTGAGTAGCATCTGTTGAACATAGACATCCCCCAACAACATCTGGTGTCAAATTCCTAAAGATGCTTGCTTTCACCCCCGAGACCCTTTGACTCACTGCCACATTAGGAACAAAGCGAGGCCGGGTGTGGTGGAGCACCCCTGTGATCCCAGCACTTGGGAGGCTGAGGCAGGAGGATCATCGCAAGTTCGAGACCAGCCTGAGCTACAAAGTGAACTCCAAGACAGCCTAAGCTGCATAGCAAGACTCTGTCTTAAAAAGACAAAAATAAGAAAAGAACACAGCTTTATTTAAGTGAGGGAAAGGAGTGAACGACAGGGCAGCTCTGTATAGAATGAATCTACTGTATTTAGAAACTTTAGGAAATTATCCAATGGCATGAGAACCCTGTTTCCAATTGGGGTGGGTGGCAAAGGCAAGATGTAAAATGCACTTAGGCTGGCCCTACGTTATTCTCACCAAGAAGCCTAGGAAACACACTTCCAAATGTCTTGAGGCTTCCCTGTCAGCTGCCTTTTAAATTATAATTTCACTCTAGGATTCCTACCATGGCAGACACTCATCGTGATGACGGTATAAAACTGCACAATACTTATTGTAGACTTTGATCAGTCAGAGGAGACGGCCTGCACACCCAGAGACCAAATTACTTTCTTCTCTTCCCAGGTACTCGTCTCTGATGCTCTATAAGGTGCCAGTGGGAGATGTTAAGCCTTTATCACAAGCCTTCTTCAAATTAGAGACAGGTAAGAGAGACCAGGTTGAGAGAGAGATCCCGAGAAGCAGGTAATTCACAAACAAAACACCTCCAGAAATGACAAATTGAAGCAGGGAATAACTGCGCTAGATCTTCATGCTAAGACTTGAACTTCAATTCTAGAACCAGGAAACCAATGAGGTGAGTAGGTTCTCTATGTACAGGTGTACATGAAATGGCACGGTGGGTGGTTTCTCACTTTTACTTAGTATTTGTTGTATTTTTCGCACATAACATAAGATTAGACAAAGTCTACAGTGATGGTGGTTATGTGTTTTAGAGCATAGACACACACTCACCGAAGACATTGTACTTAAGGTATGCACCCTTTAAGTACATATAATGGGCTCCAGGCATAGATTAAGAAGTAGGCTGACTGCATAATCACTAGTAACTCATTCTCCGTTGGTAGCTTCACTTTGAATTTCAACATACTGTTTACTCCCTCTGGACAGTTTTGTTTCACTTTTCAGTGTCTCAGGGATATCTTTGCTTGCTTGCTACCTGGTTTAAGGAAGCGTTTCTGATCACCTGGCTCAGAAAAATACTGGAAAATACCAGTGAAGCTGTCAGCTTCCTTAAAAAAAAAATCACTGCTGCCTTCTCTTTACACGCTCATGCTTTAGCTCCAAAATCTCCCTGACTTTCTGTTCATTTTCTGTGCCAAAGCTGCTATATTACAGCCCAAAAGGAGGGAAGAAAGTCTCAGCATTGGCTCACAAGGCAGATCTCGAAAGCTGCATAGTCTCTTGCAGGCTGGTCCTCGCTGTGCCCACCCCCATCACTACCAACCTACACAAACATGTTTGTACATTTAAACCATGTAACATGCCCAGTCTAGGAAGGTTTGTTAAATCACTTAACACTTGCTTCCATTTGCTATTTGTGCCTTACAATGTTTTATTCTGCTAAACTCATTTGAAAAATATAAACCCCTGATGTCTGTTCACCTCTGTGCAGTTAAACAGAACTTCGATGTGGAGGAGTACAGCCTCTCGCAGTCAACCTTGGAGCAGGTGGAGCTATTTGTCATTTTATTTCATTCCAGAGACGTAAATGGATTCTATTATATGCTTGTGCTTTGTACTTAGTTGGACCTACAGGTGGCCGTGCGACATCTGTCTCTCTTCTTTTCTCCCTCCAACCTTTCAGGTGTTCCTAGAGCTCTCCAAGGAGCAGGAGCTGGGTGATTTGGATGAGGAACTGGATTCTACCATGAAGTGGAAACTCCTCCCACAGGAAGAAGCTTGAAGCTCCTCCCACAGGAAGAGGCTTGAAGCTCCTCCCACCAATAGAGGCTTGAAGCTCCAAAGAGCTGTTTTTCTTTATGCCTGTTACTTTTTCATATCGACAACATGCCTTACTTCAGATACAGCACAAAGGACTTTTGAAACTCATGCTGTGACTCTTCTCCTAATATTACTTACGGTGGGGCAGGTGGGTACAGTCAGTGAGACCAGTGACAGAGCCTGAGATTGGGCCAGACCAGGCACATCCATGTCACACAGTGTTGAGTTACAATAGTGCTGATGATAAGTTGTTTACATGGCCGAGGATGATACCAGAGACTACTCACCTTTCTTTCCCCCAACGTCACAATTTTGAAGAGCTTCTTATCTTTCTGATTAGGCAAAATTCAGACATAGTATTAATTATAGGAGAAAGACAACTGATTCCCTAGCTGCATGGCCTTTGTTTCTTGTAATTCTATATTCTAAGATTCTCTTTCATGACCATGAAGCAAATTCAAAGCATAGTAAAGCAAATATTTGTGATAAGTATTTGAATAGTCAGGTTGGTGAGCATTTTACAGTATATATTTTACATCCAACTAAAATATTGAATGGTTTCCCTAATATAAGAAACCCAACATATGCATAATTGAAAGAGAAAAATAAAGGGCAGATGATAAGAAACATGGAGATAGACTGTGGAAGTGGGGAGAGGTCCTGGGGGTGGGCCAGAAGGGAAGGAGATGAGGCTGAGGAGGTATCAGGACCAAGATGCAACATGTCTGTGCACCAAATCCTCCAATGAATGTGTTTATTATGAATTGCAGACATATACAATTAAAATATTTAAAATAGACATATTCCTGATTTCTTATGCTTTTTATTGTTTGGGGTACTCTTTAAGGCACTAAATATGATACTCCTAATTTATATTGTGACCTGCCTAACTAATATCCCTAACATACCTTAAAACCAGCACAGTAAATTTGCTGTAAGGTTTACGTGTTTCTGTGACCACTGTCACCATTATTGTTATCTGCTAATTGAACATGTGAAAGCAATCGTACAAAAAAGATTTAAAAATTCTGCACTTTGATTCTAATGAAAAAATTTACTGCCTTCAACCTAAGGGAAAATTCTCAGGAAAGTGAGAGCCATGGGATCCAGATTATTATATTATGAAGGGACATTAACAATGGTTCTACCGAACTCTTATGAGTTGCAAATGAACAGATATAAGTCAGAATGACAAAGACAAGGTTTCACATTGTTTAAGTTAGTCCTATAGTAAGGATTCCTTGCAATGACTAACGTGAAAAGCACTGCAAGTATCACTGTATTATAGGGCTCACCCTCTCAATTGTACATGACTTTCTAAGACTTGGCTCAACTGTGCTGTTAATCTTCTACTCGACTCCACAAACATTTCAGTGGATATTATGGTGGGGTGAATTGACTAATTGTCACCTAGGAGCACCCAGATTAGCTGAATCAGTGTGGTGCTGGGTGTGTAAGGATCACCTGAGAATTGTGATAAACCACACAAAAAGAAAACTAGAGGGGAAGATGGTATGCTGTTGACCCTCTTGGAGAAGCTTGTCGCGCTGGCCATCCTGCCCTGAACTTGGTTGTTCTCATCATCAAAGGAGCTCTTGTCCTTGCTGTTACTACTGTGGTGTTCTTCTGGGGAGCTCTGTTCCCTACCTGGAGTGTTGCTTGTGGTGGAGAGATACTTGTGTGGCTGGGCTAAGGGAAGAAGAGAGAATCCCTGGAAGGCCCAGATAGACCTTTCCTGGCCACACTCATAGTGATCTGCCTTTTCCCACCAGACCCTGCCTCCAACCAGCAAGCCGGCTACTCTACCACTATGATCTGACTCCAGTGCATATCCCCAAGCCTGCAGGCACAGAGCCTCCATTCTGCTGGTGCAGACTTTCTAGCTTCTAACACTTTGGGCCTTTCCAGTGCATATCCTTGATACAAACTTGCATGAAACATTGTCACAGACTCTGAGCTTCTAGACTCATAGGGGACATTGCAATGAGTTTGAAATCTTCCACTTGACTCATGCAACAAATTTCCGTGGAACCAGGACCTCAGCTGAACTCTTTGGGTCCCAGTGTGTGGACAGATCGCCCACATTTCTTTGCACTTGTCTCTTTAGGGGACTATTAATAAAATAATCTCATGAATTATGTGTCCTGTACTAAGTCTGTTCCCTGTAAATACTGACTGAACATATAGTCTAGTGTTCGAATGACCCATAAAGGCTTGCATGCTCATGGAGGTGATTTGATCATAGTGGTAGAGTAGCCGGCTTGCTGTTTGGAGGCAGGGTCTGGTGGGAAAAGGCAGATCACTATGAGTGTGGGCAGGAAAGGTCTATCTGGACCTTCCAGGGATTCTCTCTGCTTCCCTTAGCCCAGCCACACAAGTATCTCTCCACCACAAACCTCTCTGTCTGGCTGTCCTGCATTGGGGCCAGCCCACTACACATGGTAATCATGAGCTTGTTAATTTCTTATCACTGCTTTAAATTGAGGATTTGAATATCATTTTAATTAAAACACCAGGAGTTTTTAAAGGGCCAGTGAGATAACTTTGAGGACTAAGCGCCTTCTTAGACAAGCACAGGGACAGGGGTTCAATCCCTGGGACTACATGCCATGCTGGCTCTGCACCCAGGTGCGCTGAGCCAGCCACCGAGAACAGGCATGGTGGTGCATATCTGTAATCCCAGCACTGAGGAGACTGACATCAGGAGGATTGCGATGAGACACAGATGCAAAGTTTATCTTTCTTTATGGCAGAGTAGTACTCCACTGTATATAAATACATTTTCTTTATTCATCCTTTGATGTTCACATGGACTGTTTCTAAGATTAGCTATTATAAATTGTGCTGTTCTAAACATGGGTACATATGTATCACTGTGACATTAAATTTTTTTAAGGAACATAGCTAAAAGGGGAATAGCTGGACCAAATAAAACCTCTAGGTTTGGTTTTTTGAAGAATTTCCCTACAGATTGCCACAGTGGCTGTATACACCACCATCAGTGGAGAAGGATTCTTTTTCCTGCTCAGGCTCACCAGCCTCTTTTATTAGCTCACTACTTGGTGATTTTCATTTTTTTCTGGATTGAGTTGGAGGGGCTGCAGAGATAGCTCAGGGGCATAAGTGCCTTCCTGGCAAGTGCAAGGCCCAGAGTTCAGTCCCTGGTACAAAACAACGAAAGGAAAAACACATATGGGAGTGAGAGGAACCTCAGTGTTGTTTTATTTATTTGTTTGTTTGTTTGTTTTTCCTCAGTGTTGTTTTACTTTACATTTCTTTTTTTGGGGTTTTTTTTTTTTTTTTGCAGTTTCCACCTTTATTTTTTTTTTCCAAAAGGGCTATATTTCATGAAATCCCAATGAAGACCAAGAGCATACCTCACAGAACTGGACAAAACAATATTAAAATTCATTTGTAAGAGAGCTGGAAGAGCCAAAGCAATTGTTGGCAACAAAGGCAAGGAGGGGACATCACAATCTTTAAAAAAAAAAAAAGCAACTTTTACTTGAGAGACAGTATGGTAATAGTTGGCATATCATGACAAGAAATATGTATCTAGAAGACCAGAATGACAGGCATTCCAAGCGTGACCCTTCTATTACACATTGCTATCTTCAGTGCAGTTGCTCGGTTCACAGGTATCAGCATGTATAGTGAGGGTGAGAATCCTACCAATTAACTGCTAGTTTCAAAAACCTGCTGATGTTTCTCAGGATCATTGCCTTACTCATCTTGTATGTATAAATGTATGGCTTTGCCCCTGTCATGTTTCCCAGCTTTTCTCCTTGCCCTCTCCTCGTTGCCCAGTCCTCAAGTTCTTACTTTCCTTTTAATTGTGTTTTACCTTTCTGTTTGTATTTCTTCTTTTGAGTTCTTATACTAGGGAGATTATATGATATTTACACATGTGGATCTGGTTTATTTCACTTATATCTTTAAGTGGCATCCACTTAAATATGAAGGATTCAAGTTTATAATTCTTTATAGCTGAGTAATACTCCATTGTATAAAGATACCATATCTTTTTCAATCATTCCTCATGTGACGAGCATCTTGATTGCTTCCAAGATTTGGCTATCACAAATTGTGCTGCTATAAACATTGGTACACATATATCACTATGATATGGTTTTTCAATTCCTCTGAGAAAATTTGCAGTAGGGGGATAGCTGGCTTGAACAGGATTTCAGTCCTAGTTTTTTAAGGTAATTTGCATTTCTTGAATGCCAGTTCATGTTGAACATTTTTTGTGTGCATTTTGGGAACCATTTGTGCTTCTTCATCTGAGAGGCATCTTTATTACAGATGCCCATTTGTGGACTGGGTCTTTAAATATATATAAATATATATATATAAATATATATATATATATATATATATATATATATATATATATATATATATATATGTTCTAGATATTGGTCCTCTGTCTGAGTACCTGGCATTTTTCCCCATTCCATGGTTGTCTCTTCACTCAGTGATTTCTGTGAAGAAGCTTTTTATTTGATATGAACCTATTTGTTGATTTTTTTAAAAAATCCTTATGCAAGTAGGGCTCTAGTCACAAAGATTTTCCTATGTCTTTAAGAATTTTACCTCTACCTTCTAGCAGATTTAGTGTACCAGCTTTAATATTTAAATGTATGATCAATTTTGATTTTAGCTTATTGCATGGTGAGAGATACAGGATGGCAGCCTCAGGGTTTGGCATATATAGAGCTAGTTTTCTTTTTCTTTTTTTTTTTTTTTTTTTTTTTTTTTTTTTTTTTTTTTTTTTTTTTTTTTTTTTTTTTTTGTGGAACTGGGGATTGAACTCAGACCCCTGCACTTTTCAGGGAAATACTTATTCCACTGAGCCATCTCCCAAGCCCCTAGAGTTAGTGTTCTGAGGATTCCTTATTAAAGAGGCTGTCCTTACTCAGCAGTTGTGTTCTGCCCTTTTGTCAAACTCAGTGTGCCTGGAGCTGTTTCTGCATCCTATGTTCTTTTCCACTGAAGTATAAATGTTTGTTTGTGTGTGTGTTTGTTTATTTTGCCAGTGTGATGCTGCATTGTATTGATATAGCTTGGTAGCTTGAAGTCTAAAATCACCAAGTCTCCTCCTTAACTTTATTGCCTACAATTGTGTATAATACTAGGTCTCCTCTTTTTCTATGTGAATGTTAGAATTGTTTTCTCTATTGCTTTGAAGAATGCTACTGGTGTTTTTATTGGGATTGCATTAAATTTGACTAAAAGTTTTGGAGGTATGGCTGGTTTTACTATATTGTTTCTACCTATGCAGGAACAGAGGGTGGCTTTCCAATTTTTGTTGTTGTTTTTGATTTTATTTTCAATTTTTTTATTAATTTTAATGAGAAAGAAATAGCAATGAGACAGTTTTAAAGCAGGTTAGTAGGATAGTTACAATAATTAATACATTGCATATTGTTGTCTTTGTAGTAGTTACTCAGTACAATATGCAGACATGATATCTAAACACTGTTAGTTCAAACCGTTCTTCTCATTAAACTAAGAGAAACTAGCTGTATATATGTGCTATTTTATATACACAGATATATTTTTTTTCACTACAAAATGGACCTTCATTTATATCTCCCTTTTTTGCTTACTTTTATCAGAGTTTGGTATTCTATTGCCATTTTCACCCTGACTAACTATATATATGGTGATACCTGTAAGCTAAGCAACTGCACTGAAAATAACAATGTGTGATATTAGGGCCATAGTTGGAATTCCTGTCATTCTGGTCTTCTAAAAGTATACTGCTTCTAATATCATATCAATTATTGATATACTCTCTCTCAAGTAAATGTTTGTTTAAAAAATAAAGGTAATAAATGAAAACAAGAGACAAGAAAAAATGTCATAGGACTGTCCTGCTACAATGTTGTATATGGTTAGATTTCTAAATTTTGATGTAAAAATTTGTAATTATTTATTCCTTTTTTTACCATTTTTTATGTTTTTTTTCACATTCTGGACAGATTTAAAGTTTAGCATATCAACAATTGATGGAAAATACTTGTTCTATGTTATGTGTAAGGCATTTGATATTCAGACAGATACTGATGTTAAGCTCAACAGCCTATGTTTTAGGGTAAGGATATCATCAAGCTTCTCTTCTGGAGGGTTAAGAACTTAAGTTTGCAGAACAAAATGTGGCTACAAGGATAGCCTAGCCAACATTTTGGCCCTAGCCCTTCAAGCTCAGTGAGGACTCAGGACATAAGAGAACCTGCACTCCAACATCCTGTATCTCAGTGGTGTCCCAAATTTTCTGTTCAAGGAGATTATAAGGACACAGAAGAAAGTGATTGATGATGTAGAGTGTGCCTAGGGAGAGTCATCTAGAGAGAGAACATTCTTTCAGGCTTTCACAGAGAGAAAATTGGTCCAGCAATGGCCATGACTCAGCCACATGGTTGACACTGACAAAAGATCTACAAATTGCTTGTTAGGGCTTCAGGGTAAATCCTGAGGGGATTTGACTGACCTTATCCAATACAAAAGTTACAGTTTTAGTTACATAGGTCTTGCTTTATCTTGGTCTTAACCATCCAGCAGAAAAGTATAACCATGAAGTATAAAAAGAAAAGCCATATTAATATGCTGAGCTGTAAAAGCTCAAGTCAACAACTTCTGACATTGCCAGTCATATAGATAACCCCTACTATTGTAGACTACTAGACTCATTGGATTACTTTGCTGAATTCAGAATTCTATTAAACTTAGGAATCTTCTGGTGGTGTTTTTCAGAGCCTTCTATGTAAAAGATCATGTCACTGGAAAATAATGATAATTATCTTCTTTTCCTATTCATATTCCTTTTATTTCTTTCTCTTAACTAATTACTCTTATTAATGTTTTGAGACCTATATTCAATAAAATTGGTGACAGTGGGCATAAGGATATCTTGTTCCTGATTTTAGAATGAGAATTTTTAGCTTTTCTCTATTCAGTATGGTGTTGGCCTTTAGTTTCTCATAAATGCTTTTATCAAATTGATACAATGACCTACTATTTTTAATTTCATCAGGGTTTTACCCTGAATGGATGTTTGATTTATTAGGTGATTTTCTCAGCATCTATTGAGATGATAGAGGAGGCTTTTTTGATCTGTTTATGTGGTGTATCACGTTTATCAATTTGCACATATTGAACTATCCCTGCATCCTCAGAATGAGTCAATCCTATTTGATCATAGTGTTTAATCTTTTTGACTATTTACTGCATTCTCTTTTCTAGTATCTCACTGAGAATTTTTGCATCTGCATTCATCAAGATTGGTGTAAATCTCTTTTTTGGTTGAATCCTTTTCTTGTTCTGAAGTTAGAGTAATGCCTGGTTCCAGGAATGAATCTGAAGGTATTACTTCTTCTCTGATTCCATTCAAGAGTTTGAGGAGTATTGTCTTCCTTAGATCCTCCCTGACCTTCTTGTAGAATTTGGTAGTGATTCCATCAGATCTAGACTTTCTTAGTTGGAAGCTTGTTTTTTTTTTTTTTTAATTAGTTCTCCAATTTCACAGACTGATACTGGATTGCACAGGATTTTTATATCTTTTTGATTGATTCAGCTTTCGTAGTTCATATCTAAGAATTTATCCATTTTTTTGACTTTCTATTTTATTAGAATACAGGTTCTCATAGTCATCACCCATATTCAGCTAGATTCCTGCAGAACCCATTGTTATTTTGTTCTTTCATGTCTTACTGCATGGATTTGGACCTTTGCTTACTCTGATAAGGTTGGCTCAGGTTTTATATATTTTGTTTAATCTGTCAAAGAACGAACTCTTCAATCCAATGCTTCTTTGTACTGTTTTATTTAGTTTTGTTTGCATTAATTTCTGCTGTTACTTTTCTAATTCCTTATACTAACTTTTGGTTTGGATTGTTTTTGTTTTTATAGAACTTTGAGGTGCATAATTATCCATTTGTGCTTCTTTTGTTTTTGTGATGTAGGATTTCACACTATAAACCCTGCTCTTAGGACTAACTGCTTTCATTGTGTACCATCACTTCCAGCGTGTCATTCTGGACCTATCATCAGATCTTAGGAACTTCTTTTATTTGAGCTGTGACTCACTGATTATTCAAGAGGGTGTTGTTTATTTTCCATGTGTGTGTGTATAGTTGTTGTGGTGTATATTGCTGTTGACATCTAGTCCCATTGCACTATGATCCAATAACATGCATGGGATAATTTTGATTTCTTCCTAATTTTGTAAGCATGTTGTATGGGCTAGTTTGTAATCTGTTTTAGAAAAAGGCTCTTTTCCTATATTTCATCTTTGTCGCTCACTTAGTACTCTGACACACTAAAGGCTTGCATAGTCCAAAATATCTATAGTGTTCAGGTTGAGAAACTCTTGTAGAAGTAAATTCTATTCTATAAATTTTAAAAAATTTATAGATCAGATAACAGAAAGGACAAAGGCAGTATTGGGAAAAGACCTCTTTGGGGTGTAGCAATTGACTGCAGACTAAATGACAAGAGTGCAATGACCTGGAAATTGGAGAGAGTTAGAGAGGCTATGAGAAGAGTGTGCAGAATGATCTAAGTTAGGATCAAATGTTTACAGAAAATGATGTCAGCCTGATGAGGGAGGATGTGGTGACACAAGGAGTGGCTATCATGCATTTTCAACTAAGTGCACTAGAAAAGCTTTGCAAGGTGCTCAGAAGGAAAGACAAATTGCATTTTTAAAAAAATATAGCATTTGCTTCTAAGTGGAAAATACATATAGTATGAAGACTGGGTGTGAAGGGATTCATTAGTTCCCTTGAGTAGGATGAGCTCCAGGGCAAGATTCTATAACAGGACCAGAGTTCAATTGTACTCAGTGAACTAAGCACCTAGTCTGGCAAGCACAGTGGACCAGGGTTCAATCCCCCATCATGCATGCCACACCAGCTCTGACCCTGGAGTAAGTTGAGCTAGCAACCCAGTCCAGGCATGGTGGACCTGTAATCCCAGCACTGGGAGGCTGAAAACAGGAGGATCATTACAAATCCAAGCTGCATAGTGAGACCCTATACCAAATACATAAAATAAAAATTTTAAAAAAAGATTCTATGACAACTGAGTGGTTTATTCAAGGTTACCATGGTGTAGAGAAGAAGCTCACTTTCATCCTAAATCAGACCTGAAAGACAATTCGCCTAGGTCAGGATGGAGCAGAAGCTTTTGTGTCTTAAGGTCCTGATTCAGTTATGCAAGATGACCTTCCTTATGCTTTCCCACAAAACTAGTGTTCCCTTTAAAATAATTTCTTACACCATTAGGACATCTTATTAACACCTAATGACTTCTTTTCTTCACAGGTACAGTTTTTGGGAAAAGCCCAGCAAGTTATATCTATATGAGATTTGTTGATGGGTGCTTTAGAAAAACTGTGATGTTCAATTGTGCACTGAGCCTTTTCTTTTGGGAGATATTTTGGACTTATACCACATTACAACATACATACAAATTCTTACCATGTGCTGGTTGCTATCATGTGTCAGCTTGATTTATTGATGTCACCTAGTTATTTGGTCAAATACCAGCCTAGATGTTGTAATGAGGTTAACTTTTAGGTGCAATTAGCATTTGAAGCAATAGATATGAAAAAAACAGATTCCCTTCTAAGGCATGAAGAAAAGGGAATTTTCATTAATCACCTGAAAACCTATAGAATCTAGAAAGAAGCTTATCAAAGAATATGGAATTGTCTCCAAGACTGCAACCTTAAAATCCATGTGTAAGTTCTATCTTACTGCCTTGCAAAAGTTGGACTCAAGGACACAAAAATCTACTCACTCCCCAATTTCAAACCTGCTAACTTGACAACCATATTTCAGTATGGGTAGTGTTTAGCCTCCACCACTGCCTGAGCCTGATTCCTTTAAAGCAGGTAATCTCACTCTTCCATTTATATCTATATCTATAGATAACTAGATATAGACACAGATATGGTTTTTGTGTCTGTTTGTTTGGAGTACACTGAAGCACATGCACCAACTCCTAAGAAGTCGCTTCTCATCCCATGTGTCAACAAACACTTTTTATTTCAAAGAGAAAGAAAAATTAAAATAACAATAAAAAGAATTTCAAAACAGATTAGTAGGAGAGTTGCAATAATTAATACATTGCATATTACTGTCTTCGTAGAAGGTGTTCGGAGTAGAAGACATAGGCATGCTATCTTGTCCCAGTAATATTAACACAAACCTTTCTTTTCAATGAACAAACACTTTCACTATGACTGAGAAGTGCTAGGACTGTGATTTGTTCTTTCTGCTGCAGGAGGGGACTTATCTACACTTCAGCTTCTTGGACAGGGCTACTTTCATGGGGTTCCAGAGCTAAATTCACTTGGCTCATCTCTCAATCTCTGTACTATTTTCCTCAGCAATGTCACATTGAAACCATGCTAAACAACACACACACACACACACACACAAACACAAACATTCTTACATACACCCAAAACAGTGGAAAGTGGTTGGTGCACATTTTTGGGAATTGCAGCAGTTACTGTGTCTCTCAAGGGCAAGGCAACTGGACCCTGGGAACACCTGCTTTCATGACATGGCCTTCCATGGAGATCCCAGTCTCAAATTTTCAACAAGCTCCAATTCAACTGCAGCAAGTTGTCAGTGTGAGAAGGCTCCTATGCTACAGTACCACTCCTCAGACTATGTGTGGTGAAGGGCAGTTTTGTTTCTACTATGAAGACCAATGTTTTTTACAAATATCAAACACGCAGTGTGATGATACAGCAACGATGTGAGGCTGTAATGCTTGTAAAGCACAGTCTTCACTTTCCTTACTGTTTCTTCACAGGCCAGAAACCAAACCTGCTTTGAAGAATATGACTACAAGCACCTAACACAGACTGGCTCAGAGTGTTGTTCGTGGTGATGAGCACCCTCACCAGCAAGAATATGCGGGAGCGATGTGTCTTCCGGTCCGGTTCCTACACCATTACATCTCCATTCTCCATCTTAGTGATACTAAGGTTCTATTTACCATTTCTCTCCCTTCCCATATTCTCCCATAACACCACACTCATCTTGTTTATATTTAGCATGCTTGCTCTTTTAAGACTATAACCACTTCCTCTAAAACCCTGCTCATCTTAATTCTTCCAGATGAGCAATGTCAGGAAGCAAAAAGAAGCCAAAGCTCATAAGCCTTTAATCAAGTTCAAGCCTTTATGAATCTGTTTTAGAGAAACACTTCCCACTACCTACAGCAAACATATTACAGCCTTCCAATGGTAATCTGTGAAATCACTCTGCGCATTGACTCAACTCACGATTGTCACAACGTATCTGCTCTTAAATATTATCAACAGGAAAAGCAGAACTAAATTTCTATACAATGATAGAAGGATGATTATGATTGGAAATTCCATAACCACTAACTGCAATCCTTCTCTATCAACTAGAAATCTTGTTACACATGGACAGTGTCAATATATTCACACTATAATCCTTTCACAATGTCAAAAAGAAGAGAATCGTTTGGGTATAAAATTCTAGTAAGTGTTATATTTCAATGATACAGTGTTTTCATAGGAAGAATGTGAACATTTCCTTTCAACAAAAGTAGAAATGTGTTATCTCCTCAAATCCAATTACAATAAATAAAATGATTCCTGCAACAACTCACAAAAAATGCCAGTACTTGTTCTTAGACACAGCAATCTCTAAAGACAGTTGATGTACTTCAACTGCTAAGTATTGTAGAATCTAAGAATACAAATGTATTAAAATATACCCATGAACTCAAAGCATGCCTGAGAAAATGGGCTTTGAAATACCTTGAATGTAAGAAGAAGAGACGGATGGAGCAACAGAGAGATGTTTAGTTGTTAAATTCCTAGGGAATGGGGGGGTTAATCTTTCCAGAATGTGTTTGTCAAAAATCTTTTAAAACCTTAGCATTTTTTCTGTCTTCTTCTCTCTTATTTTTCAAGAAGAATGAAAACAGGTACTTCTGTGGTATGACACAGGGTCTCAGTTGTTTTGTAGTGTGATTCTAAGGTGCATTTCTCCTCTGTAGCTGATGGAGTTCATGGATCATTCCTGGCAAATAAATCAGGGGTCACAGAGGGCTTTGACAGAGAGGTTGTTGTTGTTTTCAATTTATGTATTTGGTAGGGGGTCTCCCTATGCAGGTCAGACTCATAGTGATCTTCCTGTTTCAGCCTCCCCAGCACTGAAATTACAGGCCCAGACTCAGTGGCTGGCTCAGCACACCTAGGGTTGGGGCCAGAGCTGCATGTGGTGTGGGTTCTGAACCCCAGTCCCTGCGCTTGCCCAAGCAAGTGCTTAGTGCACTGAACTATCTCACCAGACCTAACACACATCTTTACAAAACAGAAATAGGATGCCAAATCTTGCGAGCTAACTATAATAAAGCAGGACAATAATCAAGAATTTTAAAAGCATAGACACTTTGTGGTCATTAATACTTAGATTAATGTTGAAAGAAATGTTAAGAATATTTACCAAGAGGTAAGAGAAAATTTCACTTTTTTAGTGGGGGAGGGTTAGGGGCAGAACCGGGTTGAACTCAGGCCCTTGTGCTTGCCAGGCAAGGACTTACTCTACTGAGCCATCTCCCAGGACCCTGAAAATTTCACTTTTGATTATCTTTTCCTTTAAAAAAAAAGCCTTTGGTTTCTAAAAAAAAAGGAGAGACTCTGAAAAAAAGTGTAAATTCTTATGGAAAAATTTTTCTATTGTTTTTTATAATCCTGCCATTTAAGTGTCACATATACCTATGTAGCATTTGCTACATGAATCGTGATTGTACTGAATATATATTCAGTGAATATCATTTTGAAGCCAAGCACTGTAGAAGTTAAAAGACAAAACTGAGGGCCAGCCAGATACCTCTGCAGACTAAAGCACCTGCTTAGGCAGAGTGCGGCAGCTGGGGTTTGACCCACAGTATGCCAAGCCGGCCCCACCCCTGGGGCGTACTGAGACAGCAATGGAGACTAGGGATGAGGCACGCGCCTGTAATCTGATTGCTTGGGAGGCTGAAAGTAGGAGGATCACTAAGAGTTCAACGTACTTAGTGAGACTCTACACACCCTGTAGACTCTGTCCTAAATACATTTTTAAAAAAAAGAAAGGTGATTTGCTATTTGTAGTTGGCCTAAAGCCTATTATATACAGAACAGTGCCTTAAAGTCTCTGCTTTGCTTCTTTCTTCGAATAAGTCTCTGCTTTTCTTGAGTTACCAGCCCAAAGACTTGGAACATAACCAATATATTGGTGATTACTGCATAATCAGTGTCTCGTAAATGTCTCCTGAACATACACCGGCAGCAAAGCAAGCACAGTGCTGCACCAAGTCTCGGCCCCTCATCACGGCCCACCCCTTATGCCTCTGATGAACTTTAGAATCCAGTGTATGCACGGCAGTGACCTTAGAGGGCAACCAACTTCAGTTCCATGAAAAATCCATTGGAATCAACAAGACTGCTGAAAGTTTGTGCTGTGTATGCTTCAAAAAGCATGTGCTGAAGGACATAGACAAACTAGAAAATGAGTCAGTCAAAACTGACGCGGTCAGACTTATTTGACATCATAATCTTTACTCTTTTATTCTGGCTTTGAAAAAATGTTTGTGCTCTTCATTTCCACTATTTAGTATTTTCTAAAATTTATCAAGGTTTCTCCTCATTGCCCCTTGTGGATGTAGAATACACTGAATCATTTAATGATTCCACGCTTATGACTGCATATACACCTTTCACCTAAACAACTGATTTTCACCCAGGGTATTAATGATTTTCGAGATCTGTCTTTTGTTTCCAAAACCTTATCTGTTTATTGAATTGCTTATTCATAACCCAGATTGTCTCCCTTAATTCATTTAAGTCTTTGTGTTCTCTTGGATTTCACTGGACTTTAAAAAAAAAAATCTTTGTCCAAAATTGCATCAACCCTAAAATCTTTGAAATTTGTTCCTTTAGCATTACAGCATTTTCTTATATCTTTTATATTTCTGTATTGAAATCTGTATACCTGTCAGGGTGGATATCTCTTCTACTTTTCTATGATGACCTTTGTTACCAGATACAGGGACCCATTGGGCTTCTTTCCACATGAAAAGGTGGACACCTTCTTTTCTAGGTGTCCCAGATAAAGAAATGAACAAAATGCACCAAGAAGGTAGTAAAATGCACACTTACTAAAGCCAGACAAGAAGCATGCTCTGTGGAGTGACAGCTGGCCTGTGAGCAGCCTCACAGCATCCCCAAGGATAAGAAAAAAGGGTCTTTTATTTGGGGCCAAGAATACAAATCTCTCCTGGAGGAACATCCTGGGCATGTTTCACAGCTTATGCTGGATCATATCCTCCATGCTAACTTCATGTGTCCCTTCCCATAATGCACTCTGTTCCAATTGTATCCATGAGATACAGCTCCTATGGGTTGCCTATGGTGAAAGGTTACTTTTGGATGCTGAGGTATTTCAGTACCAGCGCTTGGGTTAGGGATTTATCTAAGAAGTGACTTATGGGCCTTTTTTTTTCTTTTGTGGCTATTGTTTGGAAGTTAGAGAGGAGGGCCTCTGGGCAGGAGCACGACTCTAAAAGATTGATGTGGAGAAAGGAGATCCTAGGGTCATAAATGATAGGAAGGCATGCTCTGGACTGTGCTAAACACTAATCCGCCTTGGCATGTGGCTTTCTGCTGATAGTATATCTTAGGGTATCAGTTTATTGTGTGATGTTGAGCTTGTTTCTATCTGGACTCCATATTATAATCTTCCTTTATAGATTTTTGTACTGAACCATCTGCTGGGGCACAGAGTTACCAAGTGGGAGGTGGCGAGTGCACCTGGTTAGGATCTGGGGAGGGCAGGGATGTTCTTCCCCTGCAGGCTCCTATGATGTAAGTAGCAGAGTGTCTGTGGTGTAGCCTTTGTGGTTCTTGCTACTATGGAAGGCTCAGCCTCTACTACAGGTTGGCGATTTTCGTAGGTGCTCTAAACCATAGCTCTGTTGCTTAAAGTCAACTGTGACACCAGTTACCCCGATTGTGTTGAAGGGTCTGAAGCTCCTATGTCTGACTGGAGTTTAATGTAGTTCTGGGTGCTTCCAAAGGAAGGTCAGGAGATAGAATCACAGCTCCTGCTTGAGGGACTCACCTTTAGCCTTGTGGGCCTACACAATCTCACCTAGTGCATCTGCAGTGGGCGTAGGGGACTGCAGGGATGTGACAGCAAACATTACATTTGTGCTCCCTGCTGCTGCTAGGAAGCAGGCTTCCCAAGAGCAAGACAGGGCTTCCTCCTAGTTGTGCCTATCTGGTGATGGGTCCACAACAGGGAGCCTATGACTGACCTTTTCTCTAAGTAGCAATGTCTACCCAGCTTGAAGCAGGACTGGACTTAATTCTTCTCAGCTGATCTGGCAGTGCAGCTTCATAGCTGAGATGCCTCCTGGGAGCCCAGGATGTGGGATTGATTTGGAAGAGCAGAAGAAGAAAGAATGAACAAAAGAAAGAAGGAAGGAAGGAAAGAGAGAGAGAGAGAGAGAGAGAGAGGAAGAAAGAAAGAAAGAAAGAAAGAAAGAAAGAAAGAAAGAAAGAAAGAAAGAAAGAAAGAAAGAAAGAAAGAAAGAAAAGATAGGAAATAAAAATAGAAAAAAGAAAGATTTACAAAATTAAAATAGATATGTATGAAAATTTTAAAACTCAATGAATAAAATAATAAAACTAGAAGCAAAGAGAACAAAGGACAAAATGAAAAGAGAAATAAATTAAGTTAAAAAAAAAATAAAGAAAAATTAAAAATTAGTGTAGCTGAGGGGAAAGCAAAACTTCTTAGCTCATGCTGGGAGACACAAGCGAAGGCGTATTCCAGAGGAGACACCAGTCCAATCTTCTCTCCAGGTCTCTTTTTTTTTTTATTTTTTTTTTATTTATTTATTTATTTATTTTTTTGTCTTTTTGAGACAGGGTCTCACTATGCAGTTCAGGCTGGCCTTAAGCTCACTTTGTAGCTCAGGCTGGTCTCGAACTCACAACAATCCTCCTGCCTCAGCCTCCCGAGTGCTGGGATTACAGGCATGCGCCACCATGCCCGGCTTTTGGTCTCTTAAAGTTAGAATTCCTTGTGGATTTGGGAAATAGTGTTTCACAACTGAAGCTTATTGAAACTGTTTTCAGCTCCTGCCAAACAAGGAGGGAAAGAATGCCAGCTGCCCAAGGGGTATATTCCCTTCAGGGTTTTTTTTTTTTTTCCACACCTGGGCTCCTAGCAAATGTCAGAGTCATGATGTGACCTCTGGCCAATGAGTGGAAAGCAGGTCACACCAGCTGTATACTCTCTAGGGATATTTTGTTTGTGTCCCTGGAGCATGGATGCTACTAAATGCAAAGATAACTATCGACCCACGCAGTTTATTTTTTGGAGTGGAAGAGGTTGCAGAAACCAAGCAATTCTCTATTCTTGTTTCTGTGTCTTTTGCTCTGACCACCACATGAAGCCATAAGGAACTGTTGTCGCTCCAGGGAGGGCAAGTCCAACAGACCGCTGACTCCAAAGGACAGGGCCCTTCACTTCTTTCCCTGTACCCATCTGTACTCCCTACAGCCTAAAACCTCAGCAGATTTGTAGTAGAGATCTTCCCTCATTTTTGTTTTGTTTTGTTTATTTATTGGACACAGGGCCTCACTATGCAGCTTGAAACATTAATGATCCTCCTGTCTCAGCCTCCCCACTGCTGGGATTACAAGTGCGCACCACCATACCCAGATTTGGTGGCCCACAAAGTGCGCCCAGGGTTCCAGAGTTCCAGAAGCCACCACAGCTGATTTTGAGCTTGGCACAGCATGCAGCTCCAGGGATTGAACCTCGATCTCTGTGCTTGCCCTTGAGACTCCTGAACTGTCTCCCTAGCTCCCTTTGTGTCTGTCCTTAAGCATCTGATTGCTATGTCACAGAGTAGGTGCTTGGTCATTTGCAGTAGATTATCTCAAATATTTATAAAAGATAGAAGTATAAATTTATAATAATATTAACAGCATGTGAAAATTCTAAGTCTTCAATATTATTACCTATATGTTGAATAGTGTATATTATCATGTAAGAGGCTTTCTCATTGTTATTTTAATTTATATTCCACTGATGAATAACAATATTAAATATGCTTTCACATGGTTGTTCATAATTTGGATACTTTTTGTATTACAATTAGCAATTAAGTTCTCTTAACCACATTTAAAAAAATTCAAGTTACATGTCTTTTACTTAGTAACTTGTGGAAGTTCATTTGTACTACAAATACAAGCCCTTCCTCAGCCAAAGCTGCAATGGATAAATTCCCAAAACATCTTTTCCTTTGTGGTTTTCAAGCTGACTTTTTTAATTTTTTCGCTTTAATGAATAGAATTTCTTCACTTGTGGTTACTCCTTGTGTTCTATAAAACAATACTTGTCATACCGGGCATGGTGGTGCACTCCTGTAATCCCAGCACTGGGGAGGCCGAGACAGGAAGATCACTAAGCTTCCAAGTCCAAGCTGCCAAGCTGCATAGTGAGAACTTGTACAAAATTAATTAATTAATTAATTTTTAATTTTTTAAAGAAAAAGACAAGCACATGCAACAGAGACTGCATGTGACCCACAAAGCCTAAAACATTTGCTATCTGATCCTTTGGAGAAGAATTTTATTGATCATTGATTTAAATCATTTTAATTTAGAAAAATTTCAGAAAAAATACACTGCTCGTGTGCACAAGGTTCACCTCTTTTGCCTCTGCCTATCAATGAAAATCTGAAGTTTATAAAAGATAACAGTAGACTGAATCCATGTTTTACCTCATTATTAACTAAATTCATTTCCTCCACTATCCCATTTTCTTCCATCAAAAGAACTCTTCAGTGGGTTCTAATCAGTCCCCCTCAGCCTCCTCTAAATCAGTTTGATCACTGACATATGCAGTTTCACAGGTATTGTTAAAATCATTCTATTTTTACCGATTAATCTAGAATATACCAGATAGGAGTTCCATTATACTTTAGATTAAAATCATAACAAAGTAAGTCAGAATTAGCACTAACCAACTTTCGGTCACTGTAGCAAAACAGAAGATGGGAACACCTCAAGGAAAGTGGAGGTATTAACAGCTCTCAGTTTTAGGGGCTTCAGTTCATGTTGCTTGGCTCCGTGATGGTGAATTTGAAGCCTCAGGAGCAGATAATGGAAAAAGTTACTCATCTCAGGCCACCAGGAATCCCCAGCAGAGAGAGACTACAAAGCTAGAACCAAACAGACCTTTTCTGGCAGGGACTCAGTGACCCACTTCCTCTAACTGGGCTTCTCCACCTGGTGTTTCCGTCCCCTTCCAGTAGTACCACTGCCTAGGACACAGGAGCCTTTGCGGGATGTTCCCCACCCAAACTGTACCAGAATTAAGCCTGTATTTTCTCAGTCTTAACTGATGAAATGAGTCTTTGGCCCACATATCAAATATTGTTATGGATCTGACCATAAGCTGAGTATGGGGAGATTATACATCCAAATCTGCCATGTCTTATTTCATATTATACTGCTGTAAAGCCATAAGTTTGCCATTTCTATCTTTACTTATGTTTATTTCTTCTTACTGGCAAAATTTCTATTTGATCCCCCAATTCTCAATACTTACACTACTAGAAGTTTTGTTTGTGAGTAGGACTTTGACAATCACAGAAGGCCAAAGAAAATTATAGTTCCCCTTTGTGAGTTCCCACCTGTACAAGCTCTGTCCTTTTTTTCTGTGTCTGCTTTCATGAGCTCAAACTGTTGCTCTTGAGCCATTTCTGCTTCCTCTGTGTTCACATCTTCACTAAGGCCAGGGTAAATCTCTTTCATCTTTATTCCCTATTATAAATTACTGCCTAACTATCTGATTAGCTTGTTTTCCATATTTGAAGCAGGATCTACAGAGTGTTCAGGATCTGGCTACAGAGATCAGACTTATAGTGATCCTCCTGTTTTCAACCTCCCAAGCGCTGGGATTACAGGTGTGCACAACCATCCCCAGTCTCCATTACTGTCTCAGAGTGCCCTGGGGGCAAGGCCAGCACAGCATGCTGGGGACCAAACCCCAGTCCCTGCGCTTTGCCTAAGTAGGTGCTTTAGTCCTCTGAGCTATCTGGACAGCGTTGTTTATCCATATTTTAGAAGCTGTGCTATACGTTCAGAATCGTACCACCCTTTTCTTCCTTCTAAAATAATGTGACAGTGTCCCTCTTCATTAAATGCCAATTGATCTCTAATTGGGCTCATGAAGCAATTTCACCCCAGGGCCTTTTAGAGTTTTTACATTCACTGGGTTATCCATTAAGTATGTCACCCTTAGTATTATTGCTTGAGTATATAGTCTGAATATAGATTTGATGTTTGAGTATAGATTTCATGTTGAGTATCCAAAGACAGGGTCACATAGATGGAATTCATCCTCAATATAAGCTCAACCTACTCTTTCATGGAACTTCTCACAGCACCTGCAGGGGACCAATGTCAGCGATATTCAGGTCACATCTGCACTAACATTGGTTTCAGTTTTCAAGAAAGTTTTTACCTTAATTATTACCACTGTTCTAAAAAAACATGCAGTCTATAATCATACTCTGCTGAGTCAAATTGATAGCACATGTTTTATATTCATCAATTCCTGGAAACTTTCCCAATAGATCACCAACAAGGTAAATATTTGCACAGTGATCTGTCTGTCTATATTTGGACAGATTATTTTATGTGTTTAGAGGCCAAGACTTGGTAAGGCAAAAAGACAAAAGACCCTTCGAAAAGGAGTCCTGTGTAAGAGAGGTGACTTATTTCCAACCACCCATCCAGGGATATCAGAGCCATGTCACTTAAATAAATTCTACCACATGAAACACTTATTTATGACTTACTGCTTTGTGCTATATTTCCTTTGTAAGCCTTCCATAGTTGAATCAGCATATCCTTCATTTAATCACATTATTCATTTTGTGGGTTTAGGCCTGGAAGGCCGGTAGTACTTTATATACAACTGTTCATTGGTCTCCATAATACTGCATCATCATTTTGCACCATTTCCAAACTATTTTAGACATAGAAGTGTCAAATTGGATGTTGTGCTAAGATCCTGGTCTGTCCTGGTTCTCAGGATCAAACTCTCTTCTTTACTGCTGTTAGGATAAATTAAGCAAATATTTCATTGTGTCCTTACACAATTTGCTTTGCCTGGATCTCTGAGCCACTTTCAGTTTTCTATGACAGGTTTAGTGGTCACACATCTCATCCCTCTGTTCAGGCTATTCATCACCAGCTATCTGAACCCTCTACCTAGCTTAGATTTTCCAAAGTTTTCAGTTTAGTTTTCTTTCTTCCGAACAGCTTTAGCCACTGCAGCTGTTGTTTAGTGGCATTTGGAGCAGCTGATGGGGACGGTCTGCTCCCATTTCCCTGACACCAGCTTGTCCTCACACAATAAAAATCCCAGGAAGGAGCCCAGACAGTTGGAAGCTCTTGAATCACAGGATGAACTAGCAGCTGAGCTAAAGGAACAGAATTATAAGAAATTCTTAGCATCTAACAAATCCACAGTCGCATTCTCAAGATTTCAACATCCTCCAAAGAACTATTCCATGTAATATAAATTAATGGAGATGTATAGATTTTTTTTATGTTTCCTCTTGTTTTATTTTACTAAGCACATTTTGCTCAAAATATTTTAGGATACCAATAAATTAATTAATTAATTAAAATAAAAGCAAGCAAGCAAAAGGCTGGTTGTTTCCCTGTATGCATGATCTCTAAAAACATCCAAGGGAATGAATAAATCAAAGAGATAATAGTATATACTTAGGAAAAAAAGAAATACTTCATAAAAATAGCAAATGAAAACCTTTAAAGTTTATCATTATGATATCGTTTTAAAACTTACTTAGAGGATAAGAAATATATGTGCCTGTCTACATGTACACGCACACACACATACACACACACATACATTTTTGTGAGGTTTGTCTAACTGGATATTCATTGCTTTTTCTTTCTCAGAGCTGTACAATTTATTTACCTACATACGTATTCTCTTATTTCTTTTGTTTACCCTTCTGTACATTGCTTTTATTTCTGAAATCATAACAAGTACTACTTTTATTTATTTATTTCTTTTTGTTTTTAGTACAGGGTATACAGGGTCTCACGATACAAATAGGACTTGTAGTGATTCTCCTGTTTTCAGCCTCCTAAGCACTGGGATTACGGGCGTGCACCACCACTCCAGGTCTCCATCACAGACTCAGTGCGCCCCGGGGGCGGAGCTGGCGCATCACACGGGGGTCAAACTTCAGTCCCTACACTCTGCCTAAGCAGGTGCCTCAGTCTGCTGAGCTATCTGGCTGGCCCTACAAGTGCTATTTTTAACCTAAATCATAACAAGTGCTGATTTAACTTGGCAGTTTCTCCATGTGACATGTTCTGTGCCTCACTTTCTTCATGATATTTTATGTAATCCCACATTTACTCTATTTATCAGGTTGGAAAAATGGTAACTTTTCCCTTCGCACACTTTCCTGCAAAAGCTGCTACCAGTTCTCTGTTCAAGCACTAGGATCCAGCTTGTGTCCCACTTGGATATATCTTGATCATATTATTCCTAGATATTCGTCTTTAAAATGTGTTTCAATAGAGTTTCAGGAGGAGATTCGACCTAGAATAGCAAAGGCAATCTTGGCCAATCAAGACAAGGCAGGAGGCATCACAATTCCTGATTTGAAATTATACTACAAAGCCACTATGATAAAATCAACATCGTATTGGCAACAAAATAGACCTGAGGATCAGTGTAATAGATTAGAAGATGCAGAGGCATCTACGAAAACACTCAGCCATCTTATCTTCGACAAAGGGGCTACACAAGCTCACTGGGAGAAAGATAGCCTCTTTAACAAATGGTGCTGGAAATC
>PVKA01004544.1:0-41258 GCA_004027165.1 Ctenomys sociabilis
TTTCTTTTGAATTTATCTAACTTTCAAAATCAGTTTATTATAAACTTTTGCTATATTACTTTCAATTGCTTTTAATGGCTTCTCTGGGTTTTACAATATGTATCTTTACTTCATCATAGTCTAAATAGAATTATTAATGTACCAGAACTTCACATACCCTGTAAAATGCTTTTATTTATATATATTCCTGCGTAAAATTCTATATGAGATATCATATATGTGACATTTATTCATACCTTATGCATCCCAAAACACATCATTATTATTCTGCCTTAGACAGTTATCTCCTTCTTCAAATTTTTTTTCAAATATAGAAAGTACACTGTCTGATGACAATTTCCATATTCACCAACTGTAGTACTCTTTCTCTCTTCGTGTGATCTTAGTTTCCATATGTGCATGTAGGGAAAGGGGTCTGTAGAGAACAGAATAAAATTGGGTCTCTTTAGGTCTTCCATCTAATCCCTGCAAGGAGTAAAAAACAAACCCTTCTAGAGACCTTCAAGTTAAAGACAGAAAAAAGAGAAAAGCTAGATAAATTAAAGCACTAAATGGCCTTGGAATTTGGACCAAGAGATGAGAAGAAGAGCTGACCGGCAGGACACAGGGAAAGAGTCAGATGCACAAGCTGCTCCCACCTCCAGTAAAATGCAGGAGAAGCAGAGCGTGGGGCTACTCGCTCTAAGGCAATGTACTCACATCGCACTGGCTTACACACCTCTGCACAGGTGTGTTCACTCTAGAGCTACTGTATATTCACTTCAGGGGCATTACAGAGTGCAACAGATGTCCACGTGCCCTCTTACTAACTCTAAGCTAGCCATGAGTAAGGGACGCCTTGCCAACTATCTGCCTATCCTAAAGATAAGGCCTTAAATGATGCATCAAATCAGACAGATGGATAGAAGCTGCACATGGACAACCAGAAGTAGGAATGTAAGGTAGAGGCACAGGAATCCCATTGGGTTCTGGCCAGTTCTGATGGAGAAATAGTTGTTTTCCCCACAGAAACAGCTGTGGGCAGAAGTCCATAGGCTCCAACTGTGTGGAGCCCCCTTTCTCATCAGGGTAGCTATTAATCTTTTCCCTCCTCCCTCTTTTTCTTTTCTACAAATAGAATGTCTTCATCTTCTTAAACTTTGTCCAAGTTTTAACTACCTGGAGCTAAGCTAAGATCCTGGTGGGATAAGCAGACGACCCAGTGGTAGAGCTCCTCCTGATGTAACACTCATACTTCCCTTCAGCTTAAAGACTAAATTTTAATTCTCAAAGTGTTAGTTTCTTCCCTCATAAGTAACTATTATTTATAAATTTCTATACTTTTAAAATTTCTACTTGATATTTAGCTATAAAATTTTTTAAGAGAACAATTATGGTTGACAAATTTTTTAAAATGTGTTTAAGCACTCTAAAGTTGTAATTTAGGGCCTGGGAGGTAGCTTAGTGGCATAAATGCCCACCTGAGAAGCGTAAGGTTCTGTATTTGAATCTGAGTACCAAACAAACAAACAACAAAAGCCCAACCAATAGAGTAGGACTGGAGGTCAGTACAAGAACCTACCTGCAAGCACAAGGTCTGAAGTTTGATTCCCAGCACGTTCAAAAAACTAAAACAAAATCTTTGTCTGTCTTGTTACCAGAGTGGAGACATGATAGGTCTACTGGGGCCCTGTCTGACCATCAGAGAACTTAGGCAGACTCTGGGCAGCTATGGGGACCTGCTGAGGCTGACCCATGAGCACCACTGTTAAGGGGATGTCACAAATTTGCTGGAGCACTATCCCAACATCTGAGGGTGCAGCTGGACATTGGGAAGCTGCGGGGTTTTGGTGAGTCCAGCCCACAACCAGCACCTGTACAGAAGCTTTGCTGAGCTTCTGCTTGCCTCCCCCATCAGTTGGGAAAGCCTTGGCAAATCAACCCTGCATGCCTCCTGCACTGTAGCAGGAAACTCACTGACCTACTTCACCACTTTCCCACCCCTGCCCTGTCTGTGTGATCACAGGAAGCTTCAAAAATGCCAAAACAAAGGAGCAAAAGGCAATCTCAGTCCTCTAGCCCACCAAGACCAAGTACAGGAAATAAAAACACAAGAATTTGGAAGTCACACACCTGAAATTTCTGAAATGGTTGCAATCATAATAAAGAAACGAGTCCATCAGGCAATAGAAATAATCAGATCACAAATAATCTCTCAGGTTAAAAAAAGATAGGATAACAGTGATAAGAAATTGTTCAGTACATCTAAAGAAGACATAAATTAAAACGATACAGGAGAGTCTTAGTTACCCTTCTCTCATTGCTGGGACAAATACCTGACACCCAAAATGAAGGAAGGAAAGGTTTATCTAGCTCACAGTTACTGGAGGTTTCAGTTCATACTCAGCTGGGTCCAAGGCAGAGCGGGCGCACAGCAGAGAGCAATCTTTCATGGTGGTGGCAAAGAGCAAGAACAAAGGAGGGTAGGAGCAGCCCAGGCAGCTCACTTCTCTCCCCTCCTTACATTGTAATGCAAATTACCTGCCCAGGGCAGATGCAGCATCCACACCCACAGTAATCAACCACAAACTCCAGTAGCTGCCCCATGACTGCCTGAGGCTTTGGTGGGGAGGGGGAGACACCTGTACACAAACCATAACTAGGAGTATATAAAAATAATGAAAAGCTTTGATCTCTCTCCTCTGTGGCTCCATAATCTCCTTGTTCAGAAAATTTGGAGCTCAACTGAGTTTCATGATGTTGCAGTACAGGTTCTCCTATGTCCTGAGTCTTTGCTGACCTTGAAAGGCTAGGGCCAAAATGTTGGCTGGCCTTGTGGCTCTTCTGTGTGCCTGGGGGGAGTCACATGAAGAGAAAACTCTCTCTCAGGCTCTCATAGAGAGCAAACTGGTTAAGCATTGGCCGTGACTCATCCACATGGGTGACACAAACAAAGGATCTACAGAATAATGTATAGGACTACAAGCTAAACCCTGAGGGGACATCACTGACCTCATAAGAAACATAAACTACATGTGTTGGTATATAGGTCTTGCTCCATGTAGGTCTTAACCATCCAGCAGAAAAGTATAAAAATGAGGTATACACTGCGGAGCCATAATAGTAAGTTGAGCTATAAATGGCTATGGTTGACAACTTCATTGAATAACTCACTATTGTTGTGATGGACTGTGTTGGATTGTGGTGTCGAGTTCAGGCACCTAAATTAGTTGAATGACAATGGAATGCCCATCTCTGATAGGTGTAGACAAAGGAAGTGGTATAGAAAGGAAGAACCATGATGTGTGTATATGGACAGTATAGTTGGGATAGATAACGCTGTGCTTCTACATAATTCTATGAGAGGCAAGATCTGCACTAATGGTGGTTGGACAGGATATTATGTCAGCTTCTAGTACTATGGACAACCACTAGGAAAATAACAAGATAGAAAGTATTAATTATTGAATCTTTGATGTAATTCAGGTATAAAAAATAAGATATGGAAACAGCTACATTCTCTTAATTTCCTGATAAGAAACATATGCTATAATTATGTCTGTAAGTATAATACCATGTATGAACCTTCTATGATACTAAAACATTGTGAAAACAGTTTGCAATGTATTAATTTATCAAATTCATCTTGTGAAGGTATCTTAAAACTGTCTCATTGACATTTGTACTTCAATAATATAAGAATTAAAAAAATAAAATAAATAAAAGTTTAAAAAATAATGAAAAACATTTGAACGGATGATCTCAGGAAAGAATTATTATGCATGCAACAGATTGAAACAGATACCCAGAATATTAAGAATTTCATTCAAAGCTGGCAAAACCACCTGAATGAAACTGAAGATAAACTCTCAGACCTTGGAAACAGCAATGCAACTAAAGAAGGCAAAAAGAAAGATCTCTTAAAACTCACAACAAACCAAGAAATAACAATTCAGCAACTACAAAGTGATGTAAAGAAAAACAATATAAGTCTAATAAGTGTCAACAAAACAGCAGCAGTTAACACAAATGACAAAGAGACGTGTAGAAGCAGTAGCAAAACAGTTTGCAAGTATGAGAAAATAATCTGACATGCAGGTAAGTGAGCCATGTAAACTCCAGTTACTGATAATCAAAATAAATCTATAATGAGCCATGTAATAATCAAGACCCCAGAAATTCAGCCAAAGTACAGAATAGAAAAAGCTGTTAGAGAAGAGAAAAAAAATCACCTACATTAGAAAGTCCAGCAGAATCAAGGCATATTTCCTAACACAACCCATCAAATCAAGAAGAGAGTGAAGTATTTTAGAGCCTGAAAACAAATAAATTCTATCCCACATTATTGTACCCTGAAAAACTGATACATATACAAAAGTACTGGGAGATATTACAGAAAGATACAGATACAGACACAACCACAACTTCCAGAACAATGTAAAGAAACCACCAAACAGAGAAAGTAATTGAACAGAGAGAAAATGATTGTACCTATCAGCAAAAAAATAACATTACAAAAATAAGCCAAAATATATCAGATATAACCATCAATGTGAACAGCCTCAATTCACCATTCAAAAGAAACAGACTGGCAGAGTGCATCAAGAAACAAAATCCAACAATATGCTGTATACAAGAAACGTACTTCACTCAAAAGTAAATTCACAGGCTGAAAGACAAAGGATGGGAAACAATACTCCATGTGACGGTTGTTGACAATATCAATTTCAAAACAAGAATGATTAAATGAGATGAAGGGCACTGCATCCTTGTTAGGGGAAAGCTGCAAGAGGAAGAGAATAATCATAACGGTGTATTCACCTAAAGTAGGAGCACAAAACTACAAGAGACAAATTTTAACGGATGTGAAAAATCAAATGAGCAATAATAAAGTTTCAGTGGGGGACTTTAATACACCACTGTTACAAAGAGGTGGATCAATTAAGCAAAAGAAATCACAGAACTAAACCAAACATGTGAAGAAACGGACTTAGACATTTACACAGTATTTCATCCAGCAACATCATACGGGACATTCTCTAAAATGTGCCACATTCTGGCACACAGAGCATGCTTACCTTAAACAATGGAAATTATACCATGCATAGTATGTGACCACAGTACAATGAAACTGGAAATTACTGACAAAAGAAACTACAAAAACACCATAAATACATGGAAATTAAAGAACAACCTCCTGAACAACCAGTGGGTCAAAGATAAAATTAAACAAGAAATTAAAAAAAAAAATTTAGAATTAAACAAAAATGCAGATACAACATACCAGAATGTGTGGGATACAAGGAAATCTGCCTTAAGAATAAAATGTATAGTGCTAAGTGAGCATAGTAAGCAAATAGAATGAGCCCAAATAAATGATCTTATGCTGCACTTCAAGTTCCTAGAAAAAGCCCAAAGAAGGCAGGAAATTATGAAGGTTAGAATAGAAATTAATGCATTAGAGATGAAGAAACATACTAAAAATAAATGAAACAAAAATTTGGTACTTTGAAAGAAAAATAAAACTGATGAACTCCCAACGAATCTTATTAAAACAAAGAAAGAAAGAACCCAAATTCATGCAATAAAGAATGAAAAGGGTGAAATCACTACAGACCTTAGAAATACTCAGAAGATCGTTAATACTTACTTCCAAAATCTTTACTCTCACAGGATAGAAAACAGAGGAAATAGACAGTTCCCTTGATACATGTGCATTGTCAAAGCTGAGTCAAGAAGATATAAAAAGGGCCGGACAAATAGTTCAGCTGATTAAAGCACCTGCAAGTTGACGCAGAGACCAGGGATTTGATCCCAGGCCTGCAGCGCCAGCCCTTCCCCCAGAGTGTGCTGAGATGGCAGTTGAGACTGGGCATGGTGGTGCACACCTATAATACCAGCTCTTGGGAGGCTGTAAACACAAGAATCAATACAAAAGGAGTGAAACCCTGAACACCCTTCCCTAAAATAATAAAAAAAGAAAGAGAATTGGCATCGATGGTCTATCTATCAATATGATACAGTAATGTATGAAAACCCAACAGCCAACATCATACTAATTGGGCAAAAACTAAAGGTCTTCATTTTAAAATCAGGAACAAGACAAGGATGTCCACTGTTTCCACTCCTACTCAGTATTGTTCTTGAAACAATAACCATAGCAATTAGACAAGAGAGAGAATATAAGGGATAAATATTGGAAAAGAAGAAGTGAAATTATCATTATTTGCAGATGACATGATACTCTACATAGATGACTTCAAAAAATTTACAAAGAGTAATATAGATTTAATCACCAAATTCAGCAATGTGGCAGGATACAAACACCTAAGAGTCAGAAGAATTTTTTTATACAACAAATGAAAACACTGAGAGAGAAATTAGGGAAACCAGATCTCTAAAATAACATCCAAAAAAGTAAAATAGTTAGGAATTAAACTCACAAAGGATATAAAAGATTTATACAGTAAAATTGTAGTAATCTGATTGAAGAGATTGAAGAGGATTTGAGAAAATAGAAAAATATTCCAAGCTCCTGGATAGGAAGAATCAACATTGTGAAAATGAATATATTCCCCAAATTACTACACAGATTCAATGCAATCCTGATTAAAATACCAGTAGTATGCAGAGCCAGAGAAAATTTCCAAAAATTCATTTGGAACTAGAAGAGACACAGAATATCAAAAGCAGTCCTGAGAAACAAAGGAAAGGCAATAGTCATCACAATCCCTGAGCTGAAATTATCTATAAAGCTATTGAGGTAAAATCATCATGGTTCTGGCATAGAGCCAGACCCAAGAATCAGTGCAAAGGATTAGAAGATGCACACACAATTATAAACACATGCAACCACCTTATCTTTGCTAATGGGACCAAACAGGCTCACTGGAAGAAAGACAGCCTCTGCAATAAATGGTGCTGCTAAATTGCCTTTCCACATGCCAAAGGCTAAAATTAGACCCTTGCCTATTGCCATGCACAAAGCTACAGCCAAAATTGATCAAAGATTTAATATTAAAGCAGAAAAAGTAAATCTTTTGGAGGAAAATGTCAGTAGAAATCTGAAAGACATATGGCCAGGTAGAGGGCTCATGAACAAAAACCAAACTGTACACAAAATATTTCAAAGAATCAACAACTGGGATCTCATTTTTTGAAAAGTTTCTATATTTCAAAGGAAATCTTTAAAAGAGCAAAAAGAGAAACAAACAACGAACTGGAAAAATAATTATAGCCCACTGGCCCTCAGACAAAGGCCTGAACATACAAAGAATAAAAACCAATTACACACCCAAATTCAAACTCAATCCAAAAATGGACATTTAAAATGAATAGACACTTTTCAGAGGAAGAAATACAAATGGCAAGTAAATATATGAAAAAACAATGTTCAGCTTCAATTGTCATTTGATAAATGCAAATTCAAACAACACTAAGATTCCATCTGACCACAGAAAGAATGGCTAACATCAAGAAGTCAGCTAATAATAAATGCTGGAGAGAAAAGAACCTTTCTTCACTGTTGGTGGGAGTTCAGACTGCTGTAATCACTATGGAAATCAGTGTGGATATTCTTCACAAAGCTAGTATTGCAGAACCCATCAAAGCCAGCTATTCCCCTCATGGATATTTTTTCAGAAGAACTGAAAACCTCATACCACAGTGATATATGTGCACCCATGTTTATAGAAGCACAATTTGTCATAGCTCAATCCTGGAAACAACTCAGGTGCTCATCAACTGAAGAATGGGTAAGAGAGAGATGTAGTACAATGCAATATTTCACACAATGCAATATTATTCAGCTATAAAACAGGATAGATTTGAATCTTTTGAACGCAACTAAAGAACATACTCTTAAGCAAAATAAATCAGATCTTAATGCGCAAACATAATATTGCCTCTTTAGTGTGGCAGCCTGAAAGAGAAAAATGGAATCTGAAGGGCCCAAAGACATTGTTAAAGGGAATGAACTTATTCAAAAAGGAAGAGTTACTGAGTTGAGGAGGACAGGAGAGGGAGTGGGGGAAAGAGGGTTATCTATTCATGTAGACAGGATGGTTTGGTTATCTGTACTGTGCATTACTGCTGGTCTATAAAAAGAGAATGCTTTAATTTGTTTTGTCCCATTTTTTTCAAGATTTTTCCTTTTTGTTTTCTTAATTTCTTATACATTTCTTTTTTTTCTTACTTCTTCCAATTTTACATGATATATCTGGTAATTTGAATAACAAGTTTGAAGACAACACTGTGTATTTCAACAAATAGTGAAATTCATATTGCTTTGTTAAGTGAAAATCTGTATCCCTTGTAATTGTTTCTGTTTTGATTCTAATTTGCACTCACTTTAAAAAATAAAATTTATAAACCAATAAGCACTCTTATGGAAAAAAAGAAGTAACTCATTCGTGATATAAGAAATGAAGTAAAAAAATCACTACAAACCCTATAGAAATTCAGGAATGCATCAATATCTATTTCCAAAATCTTTACTCCCACAGGAAGAAAAATACAGAGAAAATGTATAGGTTACTTTATACATATGCATTGGCAGAGCTCAGTCAAGAACATATAAAAGCTCTAAATAACCCAATATTAATCAATGAAATTGAAAATGTAATAATAATAAAAATTTTAAAAAAACTACCAACAAAGTATATTCCTGGTCCTTACAGATTCAGAGATGAGTTCTATAATAAATAAAAGGAATAATGCTTTGGAAAGAGGAGGTGAAATTATTATTTGCAGATGACAAGATATTCTATATAGAAGAACCTGAAACTCCACTAAGAGACTATTAGATTTAATAAACAAACTCAGTAGTATAAGAAGATACAAAGTCTATACTGAAAAGTCAATAGCATCTTTTATGCAAACAACAAATTCAACAAGAAAGAAATTATGGAAACTATCTATTTCACAATAACATCCCAAGTGAAATATTTAGGGATAAATCTCACAAAAGAAGTAAAAATTTTGTTGTTTTTTTTTTCAGTGAAAATTTATGTGGTCTGAGAAAAGAAATTGAAGAGGATTTCAGTGAGTGGAAATATATTCCTTGCTCCTGAATAGGAAGTACCAACATCATGAAAATGATCATGCTCCCAAAATTGTTATACAGATTCAATGCAGTCCTGATCAAAATACCATTAGTACACATCAGAAGTCCAAACAAAATTCCTAAAATTCATGAGAACCAGAAGGTACCCAGAGTACTAAAAGCAATCCTCCACAGCAAAGGAAAGGCAGGAGGCATCACAATCTCTGACTTGAATTATCCTACAAAGCTACTGTGATTAAGTCAGTGTGGTACTTGCATAGCAACCATCCTGAGGATCAGTTGAACATACTAGAAGCTGCAGACACAGTCACCTTATCTTTGACAAAGGGTCCAAACATGTTCACTAGAAGTAGCATAGATTTTTTTTACCAACTGCTGGATAAACTGGGTTTCCAAATGCCAAAGGGTAAAATTAGACCCATGTTTATCACCATGCACTAAACTATAATCAAAATGGATAAAATATTTAAACATTAAAACATAAACATTAAATCTGGAGGAAAATATATAACAGAAATCTTAAAATCATAGGTGTAGGTGGAGAGTTCATGAACAAAATTCAAGCTGCACATGAAATACTTCAAAGAATGAACAAATCTTTTTGAAAAGTTTATGCACATAAAAAAAATCACTAACAAAGTAAAATGAAAATCCATGAACTGAGAAAAAAAGACAGCCAACTGCCCCTCTGGCAAAGAAGTCCTATGTATAATATGCAAAGAATTTAAAAAAATCAGGCCCACCAAATTCAATGACCCAATCAGACCCACATAAGTAAATATTGGATTTTCTCCCTAGTGAAAGAACCTGAAGAGTAAATTAAATCTGAAGGGCACAATATTTACAATGAAAAGGTAATGAATCTGTCTAAAATGGAGGAATTGCATAGATGAGGAGAAGGACAGGAAAGGAAGTTGCGGGAAGAGACATACCATTGTATGTGTGCAGGATTGCTTGGGGAATTGTACTATGAATTTCTGCCAATATATGGAATGGTGCATTTAATACCTTTTTAGTCTTCTTTTGTCCTTTTTCTCTCTTCTTAAATTTTTATTACTTTTTGTCTCAGTCACTCTTCTCTGGTTGCTGGGACAAATAGCCTACAGTCAAAATGAAGAAGCAAAGGATTATTTAGCTCACAGTTAGTAGAGGTTTCAGTCCACACTCAGCTGGCTCTAAGGCAAAGAGGTATACAACAGTGAGCAGCCGTTCCTGACAGCAGCAAAGAATGAGAACAAATGGGAATAGTAGCTGCAACAATGGCAGCAGAGAGCAAGGCTGTCTCCCTTCAATGGTATTCAGGATGTCTTACGACTTACATGAGGCTTTGATGGGAAAACTAGATACAAACCATAATACTTTTTCATTTTTTTTCTTTCTTTCTCCAATTTTGCTTGCATATCTCTAGTAAGTTGCATAACTAATTTGAAGATAACAGTATGCAATACAAGAAAACCTGCCAAATTCATATTATTTTGTTTAGTGAAATTGTGTTTCATTTCTAATTTTTATTACTATTTTTATTCTCTTTAAAAATAAAAGAATGCAATTTAATTACTAATGGGTCTAAGGAGCTATTAAGCAAATATGACTCCTTGGCATTTGAGAGAACTTTGGAAGCTGGAAGGCCAGCCTCACTATCTTTGCCCTTCTCTGAAGCCACCCTTCCTTTGCAATGGTTTCTAACACCCTCGTTCTGGAGGTGCTTCCCTCTCCTGAACAGAGAAGACCGTCCCAAACTCCAAAGACAATGGGTGTAAAAAAGAATGTAAACAGATAAGTTCATAACTCTTAAAATGCTTCTTTATACCTTGTCCACTTCATTCAATTTGGATTAACAGCACACTCTTAAGTCTTCATTTTCTGATGAAGGGTTTTGTGTCATGTAAAACTTTCATTGCACAAAACAAACATAAACTTTTCCCTTGCTTATCTGTATTTTGCTATCAGGGTTCTGACCCAAGAGCCTAGCAGTGTGGAAAAGAGATATCTCTCCCTGTCACATTTCCTTCACTGCTTCCTGTGATAAGTCAGGGTCTGTCAAGCATCCTTGAGACGGTTTCTTCCATTTTGTTTTATCTGGTTCCAAAATGTTCACTTTTCGCTCTTCTATAATTGTCACATGTCTTTTCTTTATGTTTGATACTATAGTTGATGTGTTTCAAATAATTTAGATTTATTTATCTTTCCCTTAAAGCTATCAATTATTCCCCAAGTAGATAATTTGTCTGGACTCAAATTGCAAATGTACCTCTACTGTAGGTCATGGCGTGGTGACCATGTTCTGTTCTGGGTCTAGCCAAGAATCTGCATAAAGTTCAATAAAAATTTTGTTCATTACCTCTTTTGTGGCTCTTTTTGTCATCCATCCCACCCACAATGGATTTCTGACACTACAATAGAAAACTTCACACTCAAGTCAATGCAATTACGGGTCTGTTTTTGAGTTATACCCACTCTGTACTCAATTGTCAAAACAAGTCTTTGATTTACAGCTATATAAAGGTGAGCTCTGCACACATGATTATCTTATTGGACTATAGTGAGACCTCTCTCCTCAGTTAATTTGGAGACAGGGACAGAAAGATCATTTGAGGGGCCAGGGAGATGGATCAGTGGAATAAGTGCTTCCCTGTGAAGCATAAGGGCCTAAGTTCAATCCCCAGTTCCACAAAAAAAAAAAAAAAAAAAAAAATCACTTGAATTCAGAAGTTGAAAGCCAGTCTTAGTAATTAAAAGGATACTTTATTTTTTAACTTTTTAAAAATTATTTATTTAATTTGGTACAGAGTCTCACTCACCAACTTGAACTCAGTGATCCCTCCTGTTTCAGCCTCCCTAGTGCAGTGATTACAGGCATATAATATCATACCTGGTTTTGAGGCCAATATGTTAGGAGGTACCAGGCACTGAACCTGGGTCCTTGTGTTTGCCAGGCTTAAACAAGTCAAAATTTTTATAGTTTGGCCATATTTTTCTCTAGTTTATTTTTTTTTAATAGTTGCTTTGGAAAACAGTTTTTTTGTAAGTTAATAATTGCTATTCATGGTAAGATTAATTTAATAGAGACAGTAGTACCCATTTCATAAATAAAATTTTGATATTTCGTTTTGGTTCTCTTTATTGTGTTTATCATATATTTTTCTTATATTCTTCATAAGATCTTTGTTTACATAACTAAAAGAATGTTTTCCATACCTGTGTTGTATGTCTCCATTTTATTATTTTTAGATTACAAACAGCTAGAACAGATTTTGGAATGATAGATTTTCCATCTTTGCTAAAATTATAAAAAACTCAGAAAAGTCATTTGGAAAATACTAAATGCCCTTTCAGTAAGAGTGTTGAAGCACAGATTGAAGCTTAACACTTTTGTTCAGTTTGCTTACAAATCATCATCTCATTACAGTTTCCAGTTTAAGAATGATCTCATACTTCCATTTGCTGATTTTCTACTTATTTATTCACAATGTCATATATAAGTAATTGAGGCTTCCTTATGAAACATTAATTAACTACAGAACTATAGCTGCCACACCTCTGGCCTCAGTGCTCAGTATAAAATTTCCAAAATCCACCACGAAAACCACCATTTTCAAGTCTTCATCCCTCATCTGTATTTTATGAGCACTGCAGCCCCCAAATTAGTGTAGAAATGTCCCCATCAAGGATGAAGTCAGACAGCACCAATACCTTTCAGTGCACTTAGAAAGTAAGGCCTTTACAACACAAGTTTCATTATTTTCATATACTTTGTTTCTAGTGTTGGGGAATATGATAGATGAGAAGTAAAATGCACCATAGCCATGTGTGACGCATACATTCGCTTTAGCCATTACTCTATGCAAAAACTGTGTTCTTGATTCAACTTCTTTGATTTTCATTAATGTTAAAATAACTTCTATGTGTTAAAATCACAAAGAAATCGAACATATTTCTTATTTCAAGAACTATTGAGATAGTTTTGGTGGAACAGCAACTGGAATTTAAACCACAATACTGGATGGATTAATATTACAATATCCTTCCTCAGAAATAAGATCCTCACACAGAGCATAGAGGAAATATATAGTATTTAAAATGTCATATTATACATATACATCACAGATGTGTGCAGTTCTAGTGTCCAAGTGTAAAAGAGAAACTCAAAATTGAAAGGCACTCTCTTTGCTCAGTAAGAAATGTATTATTGGGGATCCACCCATTTGGGAGGCCCCATCCTGTTCCTGTCTTGGACAGGAGCTTTCTTTCCTCCAATAAATATATTTTGCTCATAAAAAAAGAAATGTATTATTTAGCAGTCTACTAATTCAAACTTAAAAACAAATGCAAAAGAAACAACCCTCCCCCCAAAAAAAGAAAAGAAAAAAAAAAAAAAAAAAAAAAACCTACCATGAAACTAGTCTTTCAACAGTGAAAATAGTCTTTCATCATTCCACAACACGAATAAGAACATCTTAGCACAGCTTACAGTTTTGGAGGGAAGCAGTGCTTCTCTTGTCTTTTTGAGACAGGGCCTTGCCACATAGTTCAGGTTGGCCTTGAGCTCACTTTGTAGCTCATGCTGGTCTCCTGAACTCTTAGTGATCCTCCTGCCTCAGCCCTAAGAGTGCTGGGATTATAGGCATGGCCCTTCATGCCCAGCCTCGGGCTTCATTCTTGAAAGAAATATCTATGTGTAAAAGATGGTGGGTACAAATTAAGTTTGTTACAATTTGTGAAACTACAATTATCCCTTTCTTTGAGGCCAGAAGAGCTGAACACTTGATTCATACACTATCCTAAAGTTAGCATGATTGAAGAGCATGCATGTTTAAGTGAAAACATTTTATAAAAGAAAAAGTGCACTTGAAAAAACTATTAGAACATAGGAACCGATTCTCGGGCAAATAAATTTTTAAAAATCCATAAGGTGAAGAGTTATAACTAAATCTTTGAGTACTCATGAGAAAAACCTTCCCAGCTGGGTACACGGTGTTCTAGGACCACAGCTATAGAAAAGCAAGGCTAGACTGTTTTCTCATACTCACTTGGTTCCTTCAAAGGGAACAGAGTTTGAGAAAAGGCAAACTCCCTTATGCTTTTCCTTCAGAAGCTGACAAAATTTCTATTTTTATGCATGGATGGATGTTTCCATGTCAGTTTACTGCCTACTTTTGTTTGACATTTGAAGATTAAAATGAAGAAAGTTAAAAATGCAATAATATGTTCTGCTGTAGAATTCTATATTCTTTATTCAGTAAAATAATAATTCCAATATTTCCTACACTCTTGGGCTTTGAACTTACTATGTATCGCTATTTTCACCATCTTTTCTCTTTGTGCAATGTTTTTCAATGTCCATGTTTTCTTTCCTTTTGGTCCCTGATTTGTTGTCTCCAGCCTACTATTTATAATATTGTGTCCCTGTGGTGAAAATCTCAGTGACTGTTCTCTTGATTTCTAAAGCTTCTAGGCCCTCTAGTAGACAGCAATTATTTATTTTGAACAAACTGAAGAAGGAAATGTACAAGCACTTTTTTCACCCAATTTGAGCCTCTATCCTTAAGGTACTTTTGGTGATTATTTGTTTTTTCAGGCTACTGACATATTGCTTTTTTTTTTTTTTAACATTTTATTATACTTTTATTGTATTTTGAAGAGCAAAAACAAGAACAAGAAAAAAATCAGAAATAAAATCACAAACAGGTCAGTGAAGACTCAGGACATAGGAGAACTTCTACTGTAATATCATGTAACTCAGTTGTTCCCTAAATTTTCTGATCAAGGAGATTATGGGGCCACAGAGGAATATGATTAATGATGTACAGTGTGCTTAAGGAGAGTCACATGGAGAGAAAACATCCTCTCAGGCTTCCACAGAAATCAAACTGGTCGAGCAATGGCCGTGACTCATCTGTATGGTTGATGCTGACAAGGGATCTACAAAGTGCGGTACAGGGTTACAGGATAAACTCTGAGAGAATCTGACTGACCTTATCTGACACAAAAGTTACATTTCTTGTTACATAGGTCTTGCTTTATCTCAGTTTTAACCATCCAGCAGAAAAGTATAAAAATGGAGGTATACAAAGTAATATATAATATATTAATATACTGAGCTGAGAATGGCTCAAGTCAACAACTTCTGTAGATAACCCAATTCTATTGCGTACTGCTGAACTGTATTGAATTTTTTTATTAAAAAAAGAAAAGAAACCACAAAAACTCCATAAACTCATGAAAATTAAATAACAACCTCTTGAACAAGCAATGGGCCACAGATGAAATTAAAGAAGAAATTTCAGGTTCTATAATTTTAGATAGTTTTTACAATTAAACCATAAAGCATTGTGTGAAAGCAAAAAAAAAAATTATTGTTACTTTCACAATAATTTGTCTTGAAACTGTTTCATTGCTACTTTATCTTTTTCTCATTAAAATGAAAGGAATTGGAAAAAAAAGGCAGAAACAGGGTTACATACCACAATATATGTTGCAGATTTTCAAAACAAAAATAGCTGATTAACAATGGTTGACATATTATTTTTATTGTCAAATTTGTTGCTCAGATTAACAGATATAGTTATGTAAGTAAGACTGGACATATAATTGAATATTACCACTTATTTTCAAGAAATCTTAAATTTATTTCTTGGCCTATTACTTTTTAACTACATTCAAACATGAAAAGTGGTAGTTCACTATAACTTTGAATATTATTTAAGATTACAGAATTTTAAAATTGGAATTTTATATTTATAAAATTAATGACAACAAAGATATTAACTCATTGAATGTGATAACTAGTAGTAAATTACAAATTACTCAAAGGAAATTCAGCAGAAATATTCGTTCATATAGAATATTGAAGTAAACTTGCAAAAACCTGTTAAACATGGTTGTAAAGCAGTTGAAAAGGGAAACCAATTGAATCTTCCCTTGACATGATTTGTTTGCATATGTTAATGCAGCAATTATTTTGCATTGTTATCACTTATTTACATTTTTTATAATTGCAAAGATAGCTCAAAAGGCATTGGAAGACCCAAACTCCCTACCATGATCCAACAAATTAGAAAGATATGTTGCAAAAGAAGTATAATGTTCCATTCCGTACACTTTTATTTCTAATTCCTTAAGTATTTTTATACAATATCAAGTATATTTAGTGCTTTACCACTTTGACTATATTTAAAATACATTTTCAAAATGAGCATAGAAATATTTCCTACTTCTTTTCAAACAAGCTGAATAACAGTAAATAAAAGCTTTTATTTTCTCCTTTTTGTGTGAGCAGTAGTGTGAACATATCTCTCCAAAGTTGTGTTGGAATTTAATCCCTACATTTAGTGTCTGAAGACAGTCCTTTAAGAAGTAGCAGGAGCTAAATGGAGCCTAAGCTAGAGTCCTGTGTTGGAAACACTGTGCCTGAAACCAGAGAGAGGCCTAAGCATATGCAAGGTCTCTTTTGGCGTGGGCCACTCCCAGAAGGCCCTATCAGGGCTGGCACCAGGATGTAAAGCTGTGAGAGATAAAGTTCTTTTCTTTTTCTATTTCCGAAGCTATGGTATTTTGACACAAAGGAAAAAACAGGGTAACATTATTGTATTTAATATGCATTAAATGTTTGGTCTATTACTGCTAAGATACAGTATATGTATTTTAACATATATGTTAGTGACATTATGCAGGTAACAACTATGAGAATAATTACCAGGGAATGGTAATATATGAAAATGCTTGCATTATTTTATGCAAATACCAGTGATCCATAATACCCTTATTATAAGGTGTTGCCCTAAAAATAGGGAAAACTCTGTTGGACTTGAATGTGTCACTTCAGAGGTATTAATTCCATTTTTTCCCCTCATTCTTGGTAAAACAAAACTTTGTAGGACTAGGTTAGGTGGACTGTACACTGTCTGCATTGCTATCATAATGCCTTTCTTTTGCTGTAATGTATAAAATAACCGAGCTGCTCTAAGTATTACATCAGAAGGAAGTAAGATCAGATTTATGAGATGGTTTGTGTTAGCTTTGCAAAATGTTATTCATCAGATATCTGTGTTGCTAAGGCCAGATTTTTATTCTTTTGGTTGATTTAATCAAAATTTAAAGATAGTAACTTCTTCATTTAAAGATTTTTATTCTTTTTTATTTTTCCTTAAAATATATCACTGCACATAATATTTTATTACTGCTCAGCATAATAAATGAAAACAGTGGACATTTAACATACAAATATTTCTGCTGGGGAAGAGATAGACTATCAGTTGAAATTGCAGTTGATTTATAATTCTATGCTGCCAGAAAAAACAAACAAACAAACAAACAAGAATAAAGCTGAGTTCTCTGGAAGGGGCAGCACTCCTCATTGTAAGAGTCACAGCCAACACTACTCTGACACAAGACCAGTTAATGAGAAAAACATCCTAAGAATTATTGAGAAGCTTCAGCAACAGAGACTCATGCAGGGGAAACTGTCAGTTATTTATTCTTAAATTCACCAAAACATGGCCACACAGGAATATGACTGGATAAAGAGGTGCTTGCTCTGGCAAGGATGAGATAAGCAACAAGGCCGGCGTGTCCAGATTCCTCTCTGGTCCTCTGGTCTCTAGGCCCTCTCCTCAGTTATGAGGCTGAGCCCACTGGAGTGAGGCCCTTCAAGTGAGATCAGAATTAATCATCCTAGGTTTTATAGTTTGCTTTAGGGGAGAGGAGTTCTAGATTTTACTATGACCTGCCTTGGGGAAGGACTATTCTGATTTCTGTAGCTGCCTTAGAGGAGATATACGAGTTGAGACCACAGAGCAGGAGAAAGTCAGACTTTTCTTCTGAGGCTGCTTCTGAAGTTTTCTGGGCTCCCACAGCTCAAAACACTCAGCATGCCAATGAGCCATTCTTTGGGTTAGAGTTTTTCTGAGCCCTAGCACTGGACATGTGTGCCCTACACTTTAGAAGTACAGAGACCAAAAGCCATGCTGTGGACTTGATAGGACAATGCATTTCACCCAGAGGCTGAAAGTGGCTATTCACTCTGTGGCAAGACAAAAGAAACTGCACACTACCCGTGTAGGCATGGAGCTTGAATGACCCTCAGGACATCGGGGTACTTGAAGAGATGAAACATAAATATCAATGGTGAGATGTATGTGCTGAAGCAGAAAGTCTTTTTGGTAGTTTCATTGAAAGGAGAAATCCTTTTAAAACATTTAAGTGTTGAAAAAGAGAGATTAGTAATAGCAAACGCCAAATCAAAACAAGACAAAAAACTTCAGTAAAAGTATAGTCATTTTCACCACAGGTCTTAGTAAACTACATCATTTTGAATTCCCCAATTATGCCCTCATGCTGCTCTTTGGTGAAGAAAAGTACAAAAGCAATACCCTTAGTTTTATTGCTTCAAATGACCCAGCTCATCATGAGGGGATCTACCACTGTGCAAAATATGTGTTATGTCTTGTCACAATCTGACTCTTCAGACCTCACTCAAAACAGTTTCCAACCCTGAACCTCACACATACCTGCTCTTTGTCCAAATTAATGTGCTCAGTGTAAGGAAAAAATTTTATTTTGTATAGTTTAAATAGGTTGTGTAAAATTAGCACAAATGTATGTAAAACAATGATGGAAACGTAATTTACCGTTTTGCAAACAAGTGTTTACCTGAGAATATTTAAGTAGGAATACACAACTTATATTTCATTTTTCAATTATTTTCCATTGCAACATGTGGGATATTTGTGTCTGAAAGTGACAGTTGAATTGATTCTTATTAAAAGGTGAGAAAAAGATTAAACTAGGATTATAACACACCCAGTTTTTAAAGCTGCAAATGGATATCCAGAACAGCTCGCAGTAAAAGGAAGCTTAAACCTTTAGGAGACCTCTCAGTTTGGTTGAATTTTTTCTTTTGTTTTTTTCGTGAAGGTTACATCTATGGCAATAAAATGTTCTGATTGTAATATGAAAAATACTAGGACAACTGGATTGTTTGAACTGCAAAGTTCTCTGATTATTATGCATATTTAGTTTATGAGATAAATGATATGAAGAGTACTCTCTTGCAATTTCATTGCCCCATCTGATTCATCAGCACTTGTAGGTATCGGTACTGGAGAAATCTCACGATTTCCAAAGAGCTTAGATCTAATGGGCCATTGATTTAAGCACTGGGGAAATCACTATGCTGCAGTAAGCAGGATCTACATTAGCACTATGGGAAACAACTCAGTAAATGCCTAGAGTTCACTAACAGTGTTATTTAATAAGTCATTTTATTCATTTTTGAATGAACAGTAAATCCCCAATAAATATGCTATTTTTGTTTCTGTTTACCATGTTCTTAACTTATATAAAAATATCAATGTTGATAGCTATTTTTCTGAAATTATACAGATACATATTATTATTAAGGTACTCACACTATATATGTCTACTTTCTTCGCACCTTATCTAAAATATTTTTTCCACTAATTCAGAGTTTTTAAGTAAGAGGTGGGTTTTCAAATTAATGAATGGTTTATAATTTATGGTAGAATAATTAATATGATTTTTACCAGTTACCAGTATCTTCTGTGCACTTACACTGTGAGTAAAATGCAACCTATAATGGACTTTGTTTCTCATGGATTATGCATTAGGATTACGTAGGCAGTTAAGCATTAACAGTGTACAAAAGGTTGTAAATGATAGACTCTGTAGTGGTAGTCATTTTGTAGGAGAAACAGTACAGTTTGAAAGGAAAGAAACATTTTGAAATTATTTTTACCTCTGAAACTGTACTATTTATTTGTAATTTTATCTTAAAAAGAAAAAAAAAGAGAACCTGCGTAACAAACAATAATACATATAGTGCAGAATCTCAAAACAAGAATAAATTGTAATAATACTTGTACTTCATATTTCAATCATCAAATCTGTTGTTGAAATTAATGGATACAGGTATGATAGATTGGTCAAATAAATGCATGTTTTTTTTCTTTCCTTTTATTTTCATTAGGCTCTTTTTCTTCCTTTTTTATTTTAATGTATTTGGGTCAGGGTCTCATTACACAGCTCAGACTTGTCCTGATCCTCCAGTTTTCAGCCTCTCCTGGAATAACAGGTGTGAGCTGCCATGCCTGATCTTGGTGGCCAGCTCAGCACGCCCAGGGGTGGGGCTGGCATAGCATGTGGTACTGGGGATTGAATCCTGGTCCTGCATTTACCTAAGCAGACTCTTAGTCTGCTGAGATACTTCAATGGCCCTTTTCTTCCTTTTTGAACTCATGTATTATCTTTCATTTGTTACAACTACTTTTTGTTTATGTCAGTAACAGTGTTATAATTGCTTGAAAGTCTTGGGTGATTGCTTAGGTGAATTCTATGCTAGATCATTATTTTTCTCTTTCTGTTTCAGAAATGAGTTAAAGAATAATGTACAGTGTCTTATGACTTGTGTCTGGTTGTACCCCCAAGGTCACGCAGTTTCTCAGAAATAACTGGATTTGGGGTTGTAATGCTGGGATTAATGATCTTCCTTCCTGGGTGTGGTTGTTACCACACAAAATGTGGGTGGTGTGGATGGATAGAAAGGATAGAAAGAGGGCTTCTGCTACTTCTGTTGCGGCCTGTGCTCACTGTCTTCTTCCTGCCATGCACTGTGCCTCCTCTGATGCCCATCACCATGCCACCCTGCCCTAGAGCCAGCCAACTGTGAATTGAAAAATCTATAAATTGTAACCTGAAATAAAGCTTTCATCCTTTAACTTTCGGTCTTTGATATTGTGTCTCAGCAACCAAGAAGTAATCAAGCTAACGTGACATTGTTTTACAATGTGGTAATGGTAATTTTATAATGAAGAAACTCAATTTCCTTGTTTTTCTATGAATAGATTAATTTTGTAGTCATAGTTTTAGCAAGCACTTATGTATTTGAAATGAAAGTGTCCACGCCTTTTTGGGAAGAAATTCAAAATTCAAGTCAGTTCTGTATTTCTTCATAAATACTTTTGACCACCTGTCCCAAATATGTGTGGTTTAGAAGTCAGGTGTGATGGTGCACGCCTGTAATCCCAGCACTCGGGAGGCTGAGGCAGGAGGATTGTTGTGAGTTCGAGACTAGCCTGAGCTAAAAAGTGAGCCTAAGACCATCCTGAACTGCACAGTGAGACCCTGTCTCAAAAAGACAAAAAAAAAAAAAAAAAAAAAAAAAAAAAAAAAAAAAAAGAAGAAGAAGTCACATGGAGATGTTGAGAAACTTGACAAGTTGGATCTTCCACTCTTAATTTCTAGAGACTGTGGGTCCTCCAAGCTGTCATTTATTCTGCAGCACAAAAAGAATATGGTTCTAACAGGGGACTAGCACAAGGTTTCCACACAGAGTTCAACATCTAAATCTATTCATCAGATCCAACACAACAATGCTGGTAAACATTCAGTTTATTGTAGGAAAAAGACACCATCTAGCAACTGCAAAAAAAATAAGCCTCACAGCTAACAACAAAGAATCCAAACTATAGAGAGGTCAAATGATCTCTAATTATCTTCCTTTCATCAGAATATAATTTCTTATAAGATCAAGAATCACCATTGTCAAGTCCCTTCAGGGTTAATCCTGTAATCCTGTACTGCACTTTGTAGATCCTTTTTCATTGTCAGCCATGTGGATGAGTCACAGCCATGTTTGACCAGTTTGCTCTCTTTGAAAGTCTGAGAGAAAGTTTCCTCACCATGTGACTCTCCTTAGGCACACTATACCATCATCGATCACATTCCTCTGTGGCTCCATAATCTTGTTCAGAAAATTTGGGGCACAACTGAGTTACATGATGTTATAGTACAGGTTCTCCTATGTCCCGAGTCTTCACTAATCTTGAAAGGCTAAGGCAAAAAATGTAGGCTGGCCTTGCAGCCCTTCCATTTCTTCAATTTTTGATCTGCAAACTTAGGTTGTTAACTATCCAGAAGAGGAGCTGATTATTACCCTGCAACCTATGCAGTTTGGTTAACCCTAACTATCTGTCTAAATATCAGACATCTTAGGCATAAAGTGGAGCAGATATTTTCCATCAAGTATTGATGTATCAAATTTTAAGTCCTTATAGAACATGAGGAAAAAAATTTTCAAAAATAGTACTATACCCATATTATTACACAGAAACTTAGAAAACTAACCATAAACAGCCTTGTAGCAGAACAATCCTGTAACTTTTTTTTCTTATGTCTTTTTTTTTCATTTGTTACCCCCTCAAAAAAAAAAAAAACTTTCACTTGTGAGACAGGATGGTAGTAATTAGCATGTCTTGACAGGAAATACATATTGAGCAGACCAGAATGGCAGGTATTCCATGAGTGACCCTTCTACTACACATTGCTATCATCAGTGCAATTGCTCGGTTCACAGGTACCAGCATATATAGATAGCTGGGTTGAGAATCCTACCAATTAACTGCTACTTTCAAAAACCTGCTGATGTTTCTCAGGATCTTTGCCTTGCCCATCTTGTGTGTACAAATGTATGGCTTTCTCCCCACCCTGTTTCCCAGCTTTACACCTTACCCTCTCCTTGTTGGCCAATCCTCAAATTCTCACTTTCCTTTTAGTTGTGTTATACCTTTCTATTTGTATTTCTACTTTTGATTTCTTATACTAGGGAGACTACACGATATTTGCATATGTGGGTCTGGTTTATTTCACTTATGAGTATATCTTCAAGTGGCATCCACTTAAATATAAATGTTTCAAGTTTAGCATTCTTTATAGCTGAGTAATACTCCTTTGTATAAAAACACCACATCTTTTTCAACCATTCCTCATGTAATGGGCATCTTGATTGTTTTCAAGATTTGGCTGTCACAAATTGTGCTGCTATAAACATAGGTACACATATATCACTATGATGTGATGTTTTCAGTTCCTCTGGGAAAATTCCCAGTAGCGAGATAACTGGCTTGAATGGGATTTCCAGTCCTAGTTTCTTAAGGAGTCTCCACATTGATTTCCATAATGGTTGCAGCAGTCTACATTCCCACCAGAGTGGAGAAGGGTTCTCTTTTTCCCACATACTCTGCAACATTTGTTGTTGGTTGATTTCTTTATGATAGCTATTCTTTCTAGAGTGAGTCAAAAGTTACATTTCTTATTAAATAGATCTTGCTTTATCTCAGTCTGAACCATCCAGCAGAAAAGTGTAAAAATGAAGTGATAAAGTAAAACCATATTGATATGCTGAGCAGTAAAAGGCTCTGGTCAACAACTTCTGTGGATAACCCACTACTATTGTGGACTGCTGGACTCTGTTGGAGAGTTTTGCTGAATTCAAGTACCTATAATAATTGAATGCCAATAGAATACCCATCTCTGGCAGGACTAAACAAAAAAAGGGGATACAAAGGAAGGGCCATTCTGTGTTTGCATATACAGAACAGTTAGGATAAATATGCAGTTACTTTCACATAATCCTATGAGAAGAAACATTTGCACTAATAGTGTTTGGACAGGATATCCTGTCTGATTCTTGTACTATGGATAACCACTAGGAAGATAACAATGCAAAAAGTATTAATTATTGAAACTGTACTATTAATCAGCTTTAAAAAAGATAAGTATACAGCTATATTCTCTTAATTCAATGAATACGGGGATCTGCTGTAATAGCGTTTGTAAATAGAATATCATGTCTGCACCTTGTACAACAAATAACCACTGAGAAAATAATATGCAATGTATTAATTATTGAATCTTTCCTACTAATTTGATTTGAAACTGTCTCATTGCTATTTGTTCTTCAATAAAATTATGGAAAAAAAATAATCAGCACTGTTTCTTTGTAATATGACCTAACACACCAGGGAACTGAAGCTGTGGGTATGTCTCAGCCTTGGTCTTCTACATTATGTATACAAGCTCAATGCAAGCCAGCTTCTGTGCAGTCTCTGTGGTCTACCAAGCTTGTGTAATTCATTCCAAGGACTGTAATGAAAAAATGATACTAAAATGTTTTCACAAACCATCCTATCCTTAAATGAGTAACTTGCCCTTCCCCTTCAATTTTCCTCAGTTTCAAATATTGCTTTTGTTCAATTTGCAAAGCTTTAGAGTAGCTGCTTTTCCTACATAGCCTGTAGTTGCTTCCTGAAGGAAGATTAGGGTTTTTTTTAAGAAGTTACAGGGAAAGCAGAATTCCAAGCAGATTAGACTGATGTGGTTAGTAAGCAGTAAAAATGGAGAGTGGAGCCTTGGTTCTAACATTGTGTTGCAAACATGTTTCAACTGCTGTTTTTTATTATTTTATTTCAGAATATTTTGCAGCAAGGTTTTATTTTTCTATACTTACAAAGACAAATTCCAGTAATTATCTCCAGCTGTATTGTATTTCACAATACTCAACTCATTTGAAGTGTACTAAGACAAATGACACTGGTTGAAGTTACTAAGTCAATAACTCTCACCATTAAAAGCGTTATGTACAGAAACTACTCAGTCAATAATGAGGATCCATGTACTAACCACATATATGTGATAGATTTTTATTTGTCTCTCAGCAAAGGCCTAGAAGACTATACATTTCACAGGAAAGTATGACAAACTTTAAAATGTTGAAAACACAAACAAATCACATTTTAGGCAGAATTAGTGTTCTTTTGACGAAATTCAAGGCATAATGCTTAGATGCACTGCAACAGAAAAGGAAAGTAATAAAGTCAAAATTGGAATAAAAAGTGTTTTGCATTTCTTATATTAAAAGTAAGAGCTGTTCTACTGTCAGCTCCAATTTAAAACAACTGGATGACATTGTTGCAGACACAAAATGAGCTTCAATACTCTTGGCCTCTCTGTTGCTCTGAACTTGGTACAGTTGTCCAGGCCTTTTATTACCTAGGAACACTAGTGAATAACAGAGCAGTGAGGCCACAAAAGCTACAAATTTGTTAACATTTCTTAAAAACTCTAAATGATTTTCAAAAGATATTAGAAGACACAATTGGCTAAGGGCAAAATTGTGTATTGCTATCAATGAACACATTTGTAGAACAATAGTGATTCCCCTTATAACTTACCTACTATGATTCAAAAGAAACTAACCTTGATTGAAAAAAAAGTTACAACTGAGTCAAGTTTTTAAAATAAATACTATCTTCTTGTTCTTTATATTTCAAATGCTCCTGTATTCCCACAGGTCTTATGGGAAAACATTATGATAAATATTTCCTATTGAATAGCTTTAGCTTTCTACACAGGTAATCAAAACCTTACATTATATTTAGGTCAAATTGCCAAGGGTGTCACGATGGGAAGGACAGAGCCCAAGCAACTCCTTGATACTGATTCTGCTACAATCACATTGCCTACTGGCTTAGATTGATATTTGACCCTGCTACCACAAGCTCTATATTGGCAAGTAGCATTTGAAGATCTCATAGGACAAATTGATAATCATTTTCCCAGAGATCCCATCTTACATTTTCTCCCAAGCATTCATGTATTATTCAAAAAAATTGCTAAATATGATCCTATTTCTGATGTAGAAGTTAATTTTACTGATAGCTCATCAAAGGCCAAGGCTGCCCATCTGAATAAGTTTCATCAACAGGTAGTAGAGGGTCCAGGACTCTCTGTACAAAAGACTGAAATTACTGCTATTTTACTCATCATACAAGAGTTTAACTATCACCTCCGTTATTTTTCACCCACTGCTGGGACAAATACCTGACACTCAAAATGAAGGGAGGAAAGGCTTTTTTAGCTCATAGTTAGTAGAGGTTTCAGTCCATACTCAGCTGACTCCACGGAAGATGACAGCGGTTCATGGTGGTGGAGAACAGCAGAGAGCAGAGGAACAGCAGCAGTTGCAGTGCCCTGTCAAGCCTTTCTCCCTTCCCTCCACCCTGACTGCAAAGACTGGAGCTCCTCCGTCAAGATTAAAGCTCCTCCAAAGTGGCATGGCTAAGTGGCACTGTGAGTATCAGAACTCCTCTAGGAACTGGGGCATGTAGAAGCCTTCCTCAACCCCTTTATATACACCTTTTGGGCTGAGTCACTATAGGGTGGGCTCTCCATCTTCTGGGACATGGAATCACCAAGTGGATCCAGCCAAACCTGGGATATCTCAAGTTGACACAATATATCAGTCACCATAGCTATAAATTCATTAACATACTTAGTGATTCAGCCAATGTATTCGACCTTACTCCGAGGCTGGAGAGTGCCACTGTCTAGTCAACATTAGGTCCATCTTTAATTTGTTTCTCAGGCTGTGAAAGGTAGTTCATAATCAAGCAACACCCTTTTATATTGTTCACATGAGATCTCATTCTACTATATCTCAGTTTTTAACATATGGGAATCAGCAAGATGATTCATTAATTGCTTTTCCTTTTCCATTTGATGCAACTGTACAATCTCATTCATACCATCACCGAATTATTAAGGCTTTAATCAAATAATTTCAGTTATCCAGCCTCAAGCAAGATACACTGTTATGTCCTGTCCTAGTTATGTAAAGTTTCCTAAGCCTGTGCCATAAGAAGGCAATAATCCCAGAGGCTTAACACATAGTTACATTAGCCAAATGGATGTTAAACACTTTTCTTCTTTTGGCAAAATGCATTATATTTATGTCTCTAATATTATGTATTCTCAATTTATGCAACTTGCCACAGAGGACAAAATAATGGCCATGTTCAGCAGCTTGGTTTGGCAGCATTTGTTTCCATGGTGCTGTTCTCAGCACAAGGCTGACACTGGTCCTTCACATATTAGTAAACTATGGCAATGTTTCTTCAAATATTGCATATTAAATCTATTGTAGGAGTCTCTTACAAACTTTAAGGGAAAGCAATTATAGAAAGAACACATCAATCTCTTAAAACTCACATACAAAAATGTAAAGGGGAAAAATAGTTATCTCCAAAAGCACAGTTACATTTAGACACTTTTACTCAAAATTTTTAAAATCCAGCTATAGAAAATAATCTGAGCCCCGCAAAATTTCATTGATCAACATCCTATGATGCCCAACAAATCCAGCACCAACCCCTGAAAATTTTTCAGTTTCATTTTTGTTTATGTATTGTGACTTGAGAATCTTTCAACATTCAATATAATGTGTTATGCACTGTGATCAGATTTTTATAGGTCATCAAAGATTTGTTAGGATAATTAACCACAAGTTCCTTGGGGTCAGAAATGTTTTAGAAAGGACATTAATTGATGAATAAAAAAACATTTGCCCAGAATGACATTAACAGTTTTTATTCATTAATAAGGAGCCCCAATAATTTCCATAGTGTTATGGGAGACAGACCAATAAATATTGTTCAGAATATATTGTGCTATATTCACATGAGTCATGGTCAAAAGGTTAAGCTTTCACAAAATAAGACAATAAGTTTCATGATTAAAAGATGCTCTCTTTTTTTGCTTATGCATTTGGTACAGGGTCTCACTATGCAGCTCAGACTCAGACTCCTGTTTCAGCCTCTGAAACACTGGGATTACAGGCATACCACCATGTCCAGTCTTTGTGACCACCTTGGCATACCTGGGCCATATGGTGTGGTATGGAACCCAGGTCCTTATGCTTGCTTAGGCAGGCACTAGATGGCTGAGCTCTCTCCATTGCCTAACAATATGCTTGATACAAAAATAAAAAATGAAATAATGGCAATTCACTGTTGCTAATTGCATGATTGTGTTCATGTCTTCTAAATGTATGGTCTTCTAAAACGTAAAATTTGGATTATAGTGATAGATATCTGAGGTCGTCAATCAAATGATAATGTTTTTAAAAAAATTATGTGATGTGTGCTATGTATGTGCCATTATGTTTAGAGATGCTTGGATACTGAATGGTTTAGACAATGTTTTAAATTTCTTGAATGTCATCCTAGTACTGAAAAATAAGTTTGGTAGAAGTTTCTTATGTACTAGTTAGGGATCAGTGACTAAAAGAGTATTCTATTCCAAGATGGAGATTTAAATGTCCTACAAAAATGTCATCATGATTGTTATGCTTCACAACTATATATGGTTTTTGATTTCAAATTATTTGCTGTAAAGCTGTTGTCTGTTAACATTCTTTTTTTTATTTTTTAAAGAGAGTACCAATTAGAATTAAAACAGAAAAATTTATGTGATACAGAATTATGCTTAATAAAATACTATGTATTTCACAGTATTTTGTTGTAATACATAGTGTTGTCTTTCAACCAATTATTCATATTACCAGATATATTCATGTAAAACTGGAAGAATAAAAGCAAGAAATGTATAATAAATTTAGAAGATAAAAAGTACACACAATTGAAAAATGAGACTTGACAAATTAAATCATTAACTGTTTTAATTGTACAATTGTCTAAACCATCCTGCTTACATATATAGATAAATGTCCCCTACTCCTTCTGTTGTCTGTCTGCTCAACCCAGTAACTCCTTCCGTTTTAATAAGTTCATTTCTTTTTCCCAGTATCTATTGTACCCTTCAGATTCCGTGATTCTCATACTAATGAGACAGTGCAGTGTCTGCACATGTGGGTCTGATTTATTTCACTTAACAGTATGTTCTCTAGTTGCATCTATTTAGCAACAAACAACTCAGATTTATCCTGTTTTATAGTTTAATAATGTTCTGTTGTGTAAAAATACTACATCTTCTTTATCCACTCTTCAGTTGATGGGCATCAGGGATGTTTTCAGGGTTTAGCTACGACAAATTGCTATATACATGGGTGCACATATATCACATGGTATGAAGTTTTTCAGTTCTTCTGGAAAAATACCAGGAGGGGCATAGCTGGCTTGGATAATATCTCAAATCCCAGCGTTTTAAGGAATCTTGACACTCATTTCCATAGTGGTTGTATCACTCTTCACTGCCACTAACACTGGAGAAGGATTCCTTTTCCCCATAACCTCTCCAGGATTAATTATTGGCTGACTTCTTGATGTTAACCATTCTTTCAGGGGTGAGATGGTATCTCAGTGTTTTTTTTTTTGTTTGTTTGTTTTGGAACCTGGGATTAAATTCAGGCCCATGCACTTGCCAGGGAAGCACTTCTTCTACTGAGCCATCTTCTCTGCCCCTCAGTGTTGTTTTTATTTGCATTTCTCAAATGACAAGTGATGTTGAGCATTTTTTTCATATATTTACTTGCCATTTTTATTTTTTTCCTCTGAGAAGTGTCTATTCAACTCAGATTGGACTGGGTCATTGAATTTGGAGGCCCTGATTTAAAAAAAATATTTATGTATTATAAAAACAAGGTCTAAAAAGATTCAACTACTAGAACACCCATTATTGGTAAGAAGTAACCATTCTTTAGCTATACTTTATATTTCAAGGTGTTTAATTGTCAGATAAAATTTTAATAATTAAGTTCAGTGCTCCTACTATAATGTGTTGTTATTAATCTTCTCTTCTGGAGAGAAACAACAAAGGTTTCAAGACCAAATTTACTTGTTTTCCTCTGCAAGGCACAGAGTTGCCTAGTGCTCACCTGGCTCTCACTTGTGTGAGCACACTCTATGGAGCTCAGTGTACTGCAACAGCAGCGCTTCTATCAGCAGTCACTAGATATTACTTTCTAGAAGGGGGTCTCTGACTGCATTCTCACTTTTCATTGACTCTAAACAGAGAGCCAATATTTTGACCTTCCAGAGTCAATTAGAAGGGCTAGGGAGATGGCTCAATGGAATAAGTGCTTCCCTGGCAAGCACAAGAGCCTGAGTTCAATCCCTGGTTCTGAGAAAAAAAAAAAAGTCAATGAGAAACAGGAACATAAACGAACATTTCGTGCAATAATTCTGTAGCTCATTTGGGTCTCTGATCTTGCCATCAAGAAGACTGTGAGGCCACAGAGGAAAGTGATTATGTGGTTTACAGTGTGCCTAGGGAGAATCTCTGAGAAAGAAAAGTCTCCCAAACTTTTCGAGAAAGCAATTTGGTCAAGCAGTAACTGTGACTCTTCCAGAGAATTGACACTAAGTATGGACAGGCACTGTGCATGATTTTTGCAATGTAAATTGTGAGAATATTTAATTGACCTTTATAGGTAATAAGAAAACTGTGATAAATCAAAATCCCACTTTAACTTGGTTTTGAACATCTGGCAAAGAAGCATAAACACAAGATATATGAAACAAAAGCATAGAAACACTCATTTATTCAGAAATTAGTTTATTTTGTTTAGAAACTGTTAAACTCCAAGTAACCATACAGGTTTCTTCTACTGGGATCTACCAGACCCACTTCATAAAGGGTTCATAACACATAAACAATGGCAACACTATTCTTTTAAATAAAAATATGGTATTTACTTAAAAGCATCAGGATGTCAACAAAACAGTTGTATTTTTTTTTGCAATTGCACAGTGGTATTCAGTTAATAAAACAACAATTATTTTGTATAAGTTACATCAAAGACCACTGAAGATGAAAAGTTATGTTCCCATATATAACTAACTTGTGTTGTGCACCAACAAGAACCTGCTTTAAATTTCCATACCAATTTATAACCCCCATACTGTTGCAGGTATGGTTAGTGGTTACTGAAAATACCACCAGGACAGGGCTATCTAAACACATATTCTGTAGTATGTTAACTATACCAAAAAAAAAGACACTGTACAGTTTAAAAACATCTTACACAGCCTTACATTTCAATCTTTTTCCTTCAAAATGAGTGAGTTGTGTACAGTGGGGATAAATGCTTTATAGATAAGAAAAAAACTGTACTAGAACTGACTTATTCATCATCCTCTTCTCCATCCTCGTCCTCTCCATCTCCTTCCACCTCTTCTCCTCTTCTTCATCTTCCTCCTCTGCCTTCTTTGTCTTGCTTTTTTCAGCCTTGATGATTCCATTTTTTGCTGCATCAGATTTTCCTTTAGACTGGTAGGCAGTTATGTCCTTTTCATACTTTTCCTTCAGTTTAGCATCCTTCTTGTACAGCTGCTTATCATCTGCTGTAGTATTATTCCACATTTCTCCAAGTTTTTTTGTGACATCTTCAATGGAGAGGCCAGGATGTTCTCCTTTGATTTGTGGGTGATACTCAGAACAGAACAAGAAGATGAAGGAGGCCTCTTGGGCACATTGGGATCCTTGAACTTCTTTTTTGTCAAACTTATATTTGAGGAATATAAGTTTTCATTTCTCTTTCATACCTAGCCTTGTCCACTTTTGCCATGTCTTCAAATTTTCCTTTTTCTTTAGTGGACTTGGTCTTCCACCTCTCTGAGCACTTCTTAGAAAACTCTGAGAAGTTACCAGAAGCATCTGGGTGATTCTTGTGCTCCTCTCATCAGGTTTGCATGGAGAATGGATATGATAACACCTTGGCCCTCAGCTTCTTATGATCTCCTTTGCCCATGTTTACTTGTTTTCCTTTGCAAGGCACAGAGTTGCCTAGTGCTCACCTGGCTCTCACTTGTGTGAGCACACTCTATGGAGCTCAGTGTACTGCAACAGCAGCACTTCTATCAGCAGTCACTAGATATTACTTTCTGGAAGGGGGTCTCTGACTGCATTCTCACTTTTCATTGACTCTGCTTTGCTTGAAGCAGTTAAGATGAAAACTACACCCAACCTTCCCTCACAACAGTTAGAAATATCTTTTAAAATACTTTTATAGACAGCTAAATGAGTTATAAGTATTGTAGCGAATTAGAGAGGGCTAACTGGCAAAAAAAAAAAAACCAAACAAATGAATGAAAAACCCCCAGAAATCCATATAAGAAAATAAATAAGATAAGATGGATGGTGGCCCAGTACAGTTAATAACATGGGTATGAAGATATATTCATATAATAACATAATAAAATATCATTGTGGATATAAGACTGGATCATGTGGCAAAAGTTCAAAGAGATATTCCAACCTGTGGTGAGGTCTGCTGCCACTTGGAGTATACAATGGCATTTTATATTAATGTGCTTGTGTCTTTTACTTTTGTTCTTAGTCTCCTACAGAAGATACCAAACACAACAATTCTAACCATGTTTCAACTGTTGCAATTATAAAAACTAAAAGGAGGAAATTTTGGAGACTATTATGGAGTGGCTTTGAGCAGGGTTTAAATTAACTAGTTGGCTTTTCATGTTTACTGGTGAGTAAAGGGCTAGGCTCCATGTCTAGAGATGGGCGGTGGACTCACTAGTCCTAACACAAAGCACAAGACAAAGCCACCACTGAGTACACCTGCCTGCAATCTCACTTAACCAGATAAAGACACAGGTGGATTCCTGTAGTAAGGCTTTCCTGAAGATAATATAGTTCTCCTAAATTTCCGTAATGTATGACTTTGAAAAGTTTTTGAAGGGACTTCAGGGTCCTGTACAGATTCCTGAATTTTGTTTAGTATTCCCTTCCTTTGTTTAATAATGAAATAAATTTGGGCTACCTAGAGAACTTGTTTGTTTTAGCCCTCAGAAAATCTCATATTCTCTTAGCACGTTTTGAACTTCCTGGAGGCCTGAAATACCAGCTGTCTCTTTTATTTGAATCTTCACCGTTTGTTCATTTTAGAGATTGCAGGCCTCATCAGTGTGCAATAAACCAAGCAACAATATTAACCTAATACCTTAGGTACCTAATGAAAATTAAGTGAAATGGGCAACAGACATGCACAAGTTGTGCAGGTGTGATGGTCCTGGAACTGGTGGAAGGAAAGCCCTGCACAGTGTGTATCACTCTTACTGCCCTGCCCTCTGAGTATAATGTCGAGGATACTGGAAAACACTGAGGACTATTTTGGTGATGTACACAATCTGAGAAAATAAAATTTTAGCAATTATCCAGACACTTATTAGGAAGTGTTAAATATATATATATATATATATATATATATATATATATATATATATATAACTTTAGTAAGGGTGTACAAGGTCTCACTACGTAGTGACCCGCCTGTGCTCTGCCATCTCAGGGTACCCTGGGGGTGGGGCTGGCATGGCACTCCTGGAATCAAAGCCTGGCCTCTACACCTATCTAAGCAAGTGCTTTAATCCGCTGACCTATTTGGCTGGCCCCTAAAAAGATAACACTAAAAAAAAGTTACAAAAAATACCTTGCAATCTTGTTTAAAAATTAGCCTTGTGAATAAATAGAACCATTCATTGTAGCAAAAGCAGGGATTACATTTCTCACCAGAGTATTCCTAAAATCCCTTCATGTATTTTACCATGTTTTGACTTGAAAATGATTCGGAAAATACCTGACAGTTATTCTCCCTATTTACTTAAAGATTTCTGTGCCCAACTTGATAACCTTCTAGAATTTAGTGATTTCCCTGTGCGCAGGTTTGTTTTGAAGTCCATGATATTTATTGCAATTGTAATCCATTTACTATTTTCTTATCTTTACAGGTGACATTCTTGATGAATAAAGTCATAACTCAAATGATGTGTTGCTTCAGTATCTTAATTTTGGAGAAAGAGATCAAAGCAAACAAATTCTATTGATGATAGTTTTGGTTAGAAAACAGTACATCCTTCATGCTTTACTTTCTTCAAAGATAGGTAATTCATACTCCAGTAATGGACATCTACAACTTAGTTTAGCAGGACAAATTTGAAAATGTGCTCAAGAGTTAAGAATGATTGATGAAGGCAGATATTGGTGACCATGCATGAAGAATGGGCCAGGAGCTCCACAGTATGGTTTATTCTACTGCAGCAGACTTTTCCACTTAGCACTCATCTAAATGTGTGTAGACAATGTGTTTGCCTTTTTGAATGAAGGTCCTACTAATCTTGCTAGGTGCATACAAACTCTATTTTCCATCTATTCTACTTTCATGGTAAGTACACTTAGTTTTTCTTGGTTCATCAGAGACCCTATTACAAACACCAGTTTGTCTTGAGTTAAGATGATAACGATCTCAAGAGATCTTAAGGGGAGTTACAGGCCTTAAACTGTCCTCACTGGGGCCCTTAAAAGCAAATTAGGCAGCAGGAAATGCAAATATGTTTACTGATCATTTACATCCAAACCATTGCAAAAGATTCGCATGGGATCTGAAAATAAAAGAGACATCTTTAAACTTACACATTTGTGGTGATTTAAAAGATAGCAGATTTCAACAGAGAGAAAAATGCAGTTATGTTCACATCATAATAAATAGACAATACTACAGAAAAGAATAGAAGAGTTGAGCTGAATATAGGAAGGAAAGAGGAATCAGAATATATATATATATATATATATATATATATATATATATATATATATATATATATATATATATATATATTTTTTCCAGTATTGGGATTGAACTCAGGGTTATTCTACTGAGCTATCTCTCTAGACCATGGAAATATATTTTGAAACAGCAAACTCAGGCAAGTGCATGGGCCATCACATTTCCCAAAAATGTGGGAAAAGGTAGGGGAGAAGAAAAGCTCAAATTCTTAGATCTCCTTAAATCATGATTCTGGGACATATCATAATTCAATTAATAGAAGACTTGTATAATACAAAACCATGCAAGCCAAGAAAAGCAATTTTAAATAAAAATTAATCAGATTAAGTTTCACAAGGTAAAAATGAATAACATTTGAAAAGTGATCTTTTGGTGATTTAGAAAGAGATCAGAAATGTTTCACTTTTTTGTTTGTGTGCTGGGAAATCAAACTTGGGAACTTGTACTTGCAAGAAGGCACTTATGATATTGAGCTATATGCCCTTTTCACTTCTATTAAGGTGATTAGTGAGACATAAAACACCAAATACTACTTAGAAATGAAGAGCTTGAAATTCAAGAGACATTGATGGATTTTACTTTTGAATCTAGTGCTGCCAATTACTTTGACAGACTGCAAGTTATGACAAGGACACTAATTGCTAATGTCCTAGTTAATCATAAAAATTAGGTGAAAAACTGATAGAAGAAATGACAGGAAATAGAGGAATTAAAAGAATCTAGAGCTTTTGCATTTAAAAAAAGATGTGAGTGGTGATAAACAGCCATGAACACTTGCTAGTGAGTCACACACTTTCTAATGTGATAGTAGTGCTTTATTTTTGCAAAAAAATTGGGTTTCTTTGTTTAAAACATCAAGGGTTCTTGTCTTCTTTGAAAATATTTTCAAATTGCAAGTCTGTCTTCTAATGGTAACAGCATTTTCCTTTAAATATTTTATTGTTTATACTTACACTTCCAGTTGTCATGGTTTAGACCCAGATGTTTATTCATCAACTTTGTGCTCTTAGCTGGGAATTCCAAAGTGAACTCAATCATAAATGACGTTCCAAGGGCAGGGATTATCTGTGGTTTGCTTTTGTTATCATACAGGTTAAGAAGCTATAATGAAAACCCGAAGAAAACAGTAGTTTTGGTGCTGGGAACTGAACCGAAAACCTTGCATTTGCCAGGCGGACACTGTGCCACAGAACCATATCCCCAGCCCTTTTTACTTGTACTGTAGAAACAAAGCATGTACTCTTACTTCAAGTCCACTAATAGATTTATCTGATGATTTTATTCATGAAAATATATTAAACTTTTTATTGAGCACATGTGTGCCCTTCAGCGTGCACTCTAGTGTCAATAATAATTGTCATTATGGCAAATTAAGCAAAATCTTTGCATGTCAGTTTTCCATCAATATCTGAAAATATGTGAGGCCATCATCTTGTAAAGAGGAAAAATTAGTACACTTTGGCTCTTAGATTCGGAAGCTTGAGGCGATTGAACGTTGGTGGCGTTGCTTGAGGATGATGATAAGGCAGCATCTCGTGGCAGAGTACACGGCAGAGGAGGTCGGTCCAAGTGGCTAGGAAGAAAAGAGGCACAGGAAAAGGAAAGGCCAGGGTCCACGTATGCCCCCATATGCACAACTTGCTTTTAAGCTTAATCCCTTAATAATTTTATGAATTTTCAGTACCGTAACCTATTGGAGGCCTTTGGGGGACACTGGGGGACACATATCCAGGGCATACCACTTTCATTGTAAGCATTTCCAGATACAAATAAAAATTCATAAAAAAGAAACAACACCTGTAATATTTTTCCAGCAGATGAAGATGATTTTTATCTTCTTAAAAGGTTAGTGAAAATTTCCTATGCAACAAATACCTGCATGGATCATTATTGATTTACAGTGCAATATTGGAAAATGATGAATGGCAAGATAGTTTCCATTAAAGTAGACAGGATCTTGCTCTCTTTAATGTGAAAATTTTTCATGGTTTTCCAAAGGAAATTCTCTTAGAAAAAAAAAAAAAAAAAAACACAATTGAAAATGTGAAGCTGATGAGAAAACTCAGGAAAAATGGCAACAAGATATTTTCATAAATCTTGTTATGTAACAAAATATTAGACATTAGAAGCATTAAGTAGTTTCTGTTTGAAATCAGTCACTTTCCTGGAAGGCTTTCCCTGAATTTCTTTTAAAGCTTTTACTTACACATACACTTAAACTACTTATGCACGTGTGCTCTGGGATTTTGTCAGATACTTTTGTGAGAATTGAGGTTTGTAATTGTGACGTTTATAAAATTTACTCACTGGATTGTTAATTTGTAACAAGAGAGATTTAGATTTTTGTATTTTATTGTTAAAGGAAAAGCACTGAAAAATTAGATAAGCAAAATTATCTGTGATTGAAATCCAAATATTTTCCATGATTTATGACAGGGCAGAGGTTGTTAAAATAGTTATTACTTTATTTTTTTTAAAAAAATGTATTTGGTATATAATCTTATTATGCAGCTCAGACTTGTAGTGATCCTGCTATTTCAGCCTTCCCAGAACTGGCATTACAGGTGTGCTCCATCACACCCAGTCTTGGTTGTCAGCTAGGTGTGCCTAAGAGGGGTCCAGCATGGCATGTGGTACTGGGCATCGCCTTCCCAGAGCTGGCATTACAGGTGTGCTCCATCACACCCAGCCCTGGTCGCCAGCTAGGTTGCCTGAGAGGGGTCCGGCATGGCATGTGGTACTGGGCATCGAGCCTGGGTTCTTGGGCTTGCTTACGTAGGCCCTTAGATTGCTGTGCTATCTCCTTGGCCCTACTCTTGAAATCAAAATTTATGTTTCCCAACTGAAATAATTATATCTATTACTTTTAGAATAAAACAGTAATGTTAACTTCCCTAACATACAAATTTTCAAAAGCGGTACTGTTAGTGTCAGTGTTTGGACATCTGTCATGCAGTCAAGGGCATGGCTTTCTGGGAGTGGCTGTATACACACTTTGTGATTGGGGTCATCATTGAACAGTGCTGTGGTTGGGGTTGTGAGTGCTGCACCCACCCCCAGGTGAGTAGCCTACATACAACATGTGGGACTAAAAAGAGTTTTGCTCTTCTTTTCTTTTTTTTCTGGAACTGGGGATTGAACTCAGGTCCTTGTGCTTGTCAAGCAAGTGCTTATTCTACTGAGCCATCTCCCCGGTCCTTTTGCTTCTGATGTTTTTCATTATAATGACTTGTTGCCCGTCTGCCATGATCCACCCTGCCTTGGAGACAGTTCATTTTGGACCAAAATTGTGAGCTTAAAAAAAACGTTTAATGCTTTATATTTAGAAGTTTGGAATTTTGTCTCAGCAAGGAAAGGAAAGTAACTATGACAAGCATAAAACAAGTTTTAAAGAGGATGATTTGAAAATTCTAGAAGATAGATCCAATTATCTGCCAGGCAATAATGGCGAAAATAAAAATACAAACTACCAGAAAGGGAACTAACTTTTATATAAGTTGCTATTGTAACATTTCAATCATATAAATGATTTCCTGTGAATTACTAGATTTAGTACTTGCCACAACAAATGAATTAGATTCTGTTACATCTAATGAACAAATACGAAATCTGAGGTTTAAATTTTAAATAATCCTCTCTCATATTTGGACAGATAATGTTACATAGGGCAAGAGAAACATTGTTTAGAGTAAAGCATATTAAGGCCTCAATAATCTAAAGTTAAAACAAAACTAAAATAACTGAAGGAAAATTTCAGTTTAAGATAGCTGTTTGAAATGACTCCACAAAAAGTTATACTAACTATACCATTTTATATCATATTTTCTGCTTAAATTTGAGGTACTATAGATTGCAAGTTTTGCTATGGAGCCCTACTGAGTTGGAGTAATCATTTCTCTTCTTCTGTTCTCTCCCAGACTGCAGGTAGAAACAAGCAGTTAGTTAACCACACTTCATGGTGAAGGTCTGATGGGGTAGGCTTTTGGTGGGTTTAACTTTCACAATGGTTTTGAATTCTACCATTTGCCCTACAGTAGACATTAGCAATGTGAATACAAAGTTGAATAAATTACCAAGATCTGGAATATTAAGACTATGGCGTGAGACTTCATCTTTGACACCATTATATCTGTGTGCATTTTATTTCCACATGCTTAATGGTGCTATGTAAATCATTTGTCTGCCTCATTGAAAATTTTCTATATCTCCATTTATTCACCTTCAAAATGATCCCTATTGAAAGTTGGAAAAACACATGTTCTAGAACTATCATGGGGGTGACAGATACAACCAGGAAAATGATTGCTATTATACTCCATGTGTTAAAATATTTAAGCAGAATCAGTAAAATTATATAAAAAAGATAAAAATTAAATTTTTGAGCAAAAACAGTAATATCTGTGATAAATATTTCATAGGATTTTTAGAGCAGATTATAAGTAGTAGAAAAAATACTGTCTTTGAAGATTAGAGATAGAAAATATCCAAATAAAACACAGGGGAAATAATATTTGAATAAAAAATACTTCAATGAGAAGATAACATTTCAGATGTTATAATATACTAGAGGAAGCTTAAGGAAACAGAAACATATGCTATGGATGATCCAAAACCTCATATGATCAGATCTGGGGCTTTCAGTGGTGGATGGATATAGGGTGTATGATGGCCGGATTAAATGCACAATACTGGATTTAAGGATGTGTGATTATTAAATTAGGTCACTGATTGGTTTGCCGTAGTTCTAGGTGTAGCTAAGATGCAGGCCCATCCTGGCACAGGTAGAGCCAGCCAACGCGCAAGCACCTTGGAGAGGCAGGCTGCTGTCACTTCCCAACTACTTTGCTACTTTGCTGCCTTCCTGCCTTCTGCCTGCCGTGACAGGATTCCCCTCTGTGATGCCCCTCTGAGATGCTGCCTTGCCTTGGAGGAAGCCTACTATAAACTGAAACCTCTACAAACTATGAGCCAGGGTAAACTTTTCCTCTTTTAATATTGAGTGGAGATATTTTGTCTTAGAAATGAGCAAAGTAACCAAGACAGATTTTGGTACCAGAGAAGTAGGGTCATTGTTGTGACTGTAGCTGATCTTGTTTAGGAATCACTGGAACCTGGATGTGGAAAGAGTTGCAGAGGTTTGGAGATTCTGGCTGAAGAGGTAGCTGGAAGGCACTAAATTGTACTGACTGAAGGTTCTGTTCTGGGCTCAGAACCAGGAGACCTATATAAATAATGTTAGTAAAGAACATAATAATACTGGAAAGAAGGACTGTATTGGCTGTTCACCTCCAGATCATGTGTGTAATACCTTGTACTTTTCCTGTGCCAAGAGACTTTGCCTGGGGCTATGATTAAAGGATGCAAATTATTAACTGAACAGATTTCAAGGCAATCTAATCCAGAGGGTGTGGCATGGCTACCATTAAGGGTTTAAGCCAGATTTACATGGAGAATTAAGAGCAAATAGCTAAGCAACATAATTTTAGATGTTGAGAGTTTGGCCAGAAAAGAAGCTTTAGCAAAGTTATGAACTGAAAAAATAGAGAGTAGGAAACTTAGATTGCTGAAAAGGAAGAGAAACAAATGGCCTGAAGACATCAGAACCACTAGAGGACTCCAGCTTTTGTAGCCTTGGAATTGCAAAGACAAAAGATTTTGCTCTGAGATGAGAACCCCCAAGCACCATGTTCTAATATTTTGGTAGTCTTGGAAAGTTTGGAAAGTCGTAGATGGGGCTTTGCAGGGTTAAGTGATTCTGGACTTAAGTGTGTGATGGCGGAAATACCTGCAAAATGCTGAGATTGAGAGTGTGTGACTAAGAAATTAATCTGCTAATTGGATTAATACAGTTCTAGGGGTGGTTAATAAGACAGTTGGGCGTAAGGAGCAACATCCAGAAGGCAGGCAGCCTACAAAGGATAGAAGAGAGAGGCAGGCTGCTGCTCCTACCTCCTCACTGCTTTTGCTGCTTTCTGCCCTTCTGCCTTCTGCCTACAGAAAAGAACTGTCTTTCTTCTGTGATGTCTCTCATTTATCTCATGCTGCATGAAGATGGAAACCTCTGCGAACTGTAGTCCAAGGCATACCTTTTGTCCTTTAAATTTGGATGTGGTTATTTTGTCTAAGCAATGAGAAAACTAAGAAAATATTTGAACAATGACAGCCTAAAAGTATATAAATTTGGTTAAGGTAGTAAGTTCAAAAAATAAGAAGCTATGATACCTAAAGTATACAATATGTGGAGAAATATACACAAATGAAGAAATATACCCAAAGTATGTAAGATATGAAGAAATATACATAGATGAATCTCATCAAAAGTGCACCAAATAATAAATTGAAAATGTTGAAAATAATAACTACTGTGTATATCTGGTAAGATATATAAAAATGAAAATAATTTCTCCAAAAATAGTTCAAGAGATAAAATAGTTCCATAACATTTTTGAAACAATACAAAATATTCAGTGAAACTTATTTTAAAGGCTAAGCAATTAGAACTTAATAGATATGATGGCTGTATAGATTTACATAAAAAATGAAAAACACCAGAAGTAGTAAATCTGTGGGTAAACATATATTTACTTTACTATTCACACCTCTGTATAACACAACTGAGAAAAAGATAATATGAATATGTTGCTAGTTACCTATGACATCAATGGCCTAAAAGGCTTGAGAAAAAAACAATATACATATATATATATATATATATATATATATATATATGGATCAAACATATATATATATATATGGATCAAATTCTGCTGATACAAAATGTGAAGCATAAGTTAGAGGTAAACTATACTGTTAATAAAGTATACTATAGCCAGGCAATGGTAGCACATGCCTGTAATTCCAGCATTCGGGAGGCTGAGGCAAGAGGATTATTGTGAGTTTGAGACCGGCCTGAGCTACAAAGTGAGCTTAAGGCCAGCCTGAACTGCATAGTGAGACCCTGCTCAAAAAGACAAAAATAAAAAATAAAAATAAAGTATACTATGTACTCTCACACAACTAAAAAGATAAGAGAAGCTCAAA
>PVKA01004544.1:41358-98161 GCA_004027165.1 Ctenomys sociabilis
AGGAGAGGAGAGGAGAGGAGAGGAGAGGACACAAGGAGAGGACAGGAGAGGGGAGGACAGGAGAGGAGAGGACAGGAGAGACCATGAAAATTTAGTTGAACTTACATGTATCAAAAATGACGTGCAAGACTGGTGGCACATACCTGTAACCCCAGCACTTGGGAAGCTGAAAACAGGAGGATCACTACAAGTCCAGTCTGTGTAGTGAGCCCTGTAGACCCTCTACTAAATATATTAAAATTATATAAAAATAAAATAAATCATGTGAAAGTTTACAATGTCTTTAGCAGTAAGCAGAATCAACTCTTGACCATTACTTAAGGGCTGCTGAACTTCGGTGACAATGAAGTTTGTCACTGAATGTTATGTTCTTGATGCACATATATTAAAAATGTTGATCACCATCAGTAATTGCTTCTGTTTTTTTTTTCATTTGTTTAACTCTCCTTGTGTTCTTTTGCTTGATCTCTGTGTGGTGAAGCCGTTTGGAAGGCTTCCTGGCTCATTGTGTAGTCGTTTGCAATATATCACATGCAGCAAGGTTGGAAAGTGTGAATCATCGGTTGGAATGAACCTGTAATACAAGTAGAGTGCTTGGTGTGTTTAATGTCTTTTTTGTTAAGCAGCCTTAGGTCCTTCAGCTGCATCACCATCGGATCACTTTAGCTTTGGTGAAATAGCACTGCGGTGCCTTTGGGTCTCATTCATTCGGGGTGCGTATTTTGTGCACTAACTAAGAACCAGATAAGTGTGCAGCTCAGGGAAGAGGCACAGATAGAAGTGGTAAGGAAAATAAGGAGCGAGTCATGTGGGAACTAAAACAAAACAGCTTCTGATGTAGAGATAGCCAGAGGACACATCTGTATGATTAAAATACATCAGTGTACACTACTCTAAAGCCTGCCACCAGATAGATGCAGCTTGTTACTTGTCATCCACAGATAGGGATTTGATGAGTTTGCAAATGATGGATTTATTATGGTCTCTGCGCAGTCAAAACTACCATCTAATTTAATCTGCATCTGCACCGCTCCTCAGCACTTGTATAACTGCCTTCACACCGTCTCAGATCACCAGGTATTAGATTATTGTCAAATGCGCACGACGGGAGCCTTCACATGGAGCACATCTGCCTCCTGAGAACCCACTGTGGCTGCTGCTCTGAGAGGGGGAATCTCAGGTGGGAGGCAGGTGGCAGGGGGTGACTGAAAGTGCGGAGGCAGCCGCATCGGCTCACCTGCCACCCAGCTGCTTCTGGGCAGTCTGGGCCCAAACAGCCCAGTACCAGGACTCAGCCATGGCCTGAGTTTGGAGTGTGCTGGAGAATTTAAATCCATGTGCATTGGCACGAAGCACATTAAAGATGGAGAAATAAGAGGGAGAAAGAAGTAGGGGAGATCTTATAAAATAACACAAAATAAATGTTTCGGTATACTCACTATCCTACTCACAGTGATAGTCTTACGATTATGTTAAACCTGATCAAATTTTATATCTAATTATGAGTATGTATTTTTGCCACTTAAATCACAATAAAAATTTAAAATATATGAAAGTATAACATGTATTGCAAACATCTCCAAATAAAAGTTATAAACTAAAGAAATGAATTTCAACCTTATAGCATACTATCTATGCAGACAAACTAATTTCTCTGTATATCAACTTCATGTGCAAAATTAGGATTTAAAAACATAAATCTTTTACTAATGGTTGTTTTATTTTTCTTATTTTTTTATTTTTTGGCAGAACCCGGGATTGAATTCAGACCCTTGCACTTGCCAGGGAAGCATTTATTCCACTGCGCTGTCTCTCCAGCCATTCATCTTATGGTTGTCTTAATAAAAGCACTCGTCTCAATATGATGACTGGCAATTGTCATTAAATAATTTTTTTCATTTTTTAAAAAATATGCTGTTATTTCCCTGGTCACTTGTCTTAGTGAAGGTAAAATGGCTAATAGGAGTTCAAGTAGCAACAAAAAGTAAAATGTAATCATAGCATATTTACACATGGCAAATTCTATGTTTTTAGCTCCATGTGTGATGTTGAAGACCAGCCGGCCCTCTCCAGCTGCTCCCTCCTCTCAGCAATATGCTGGGGAATCAGGTGCCTTGGCTGTTTTGGTTTCACCATCTCAGTTTTAGACTTGTGTTCTCATCAGAGAGAGACAAAGACTCTGAGAATTTCTTGCTACTTCTCTTCCTTTGTCTCACAAAAGTCCTATGTCACTTGTGCTGGGAGATCAGGTAGAGGGCCCTATCTATTAGCAAGAATGTGTGGCTATGGGGACAAACAGAGACACTTGGTGAACATTAAATGCCAGCATGACACAGCCTGGATCCCTCGGAAAGCTAAAACCCAGACTTCAGTTTACTGTAGTCACTCCATCCCTATACATTTTTTTCAACTAAGTCCCCTCTTATCACTGCTTCAGTGTTTCTAAAGTGAGTTTCCTCCTTTACACAATTGTTTTACCTGCAGTAGACAAGGACTACAGAGGAAAAATCCACTCCTCATTCTCTATACTTTCCATACTCATGTGTGGGGGCATTTCCCAGCACCAAACAATTCTGCATCTCTGGAAACAACAACTTCATTTGCAATGTGATTATAGCCTTCACAGTCTGGAGCAAGAACTGGTCTTCTGGGTTCATGAAGGCAGGTGAGTGGGATCTGCACTCCAGGAACTGGCCACAGCAAGGGATTTTAGTCACCAGTCATAACAATAACATCTAAAACACACCTATCACCTGTCTAATGGTCTTAGATGGTTTTCTATTGGGAACCCAGGACAAACAATCAATGTTCTAACAAAATATATTCTCATCACCCCTATCACATAGGAAGTTTTGAATTATTAGAGTTCTATGACTGGAAGTGGGGAAAGAGATTAAATATATATTCCTTAATGTGTCATGACATTGTGTAGTATTCAATTTTATCAGAATCCAGCTGGCTGTGCTGTATATAACTGACTCTAGTCAGTGTTTCTAGATATCATTATACAGGTATGACTATGGGCTATCTTTGCGGAGTTCTATTTCTGTACAATCCCTATAATTAGAGCAGTCATCTCCTTGACGCTGGGAGCTAAGCGTAAGGGAAAAGAGAATGCTGGATGGTTTTATATCAGCAATTAAGAGAGCAGGCCTGGAAGCATTATACTTTATTCCCACTCTAGTTTTCTGAAAACTGGTTGAAAAAGGATCTGCACAACCTAAAACCATTAATTCTCCTAAATTCAGTATTATTCAGTTTTATAAATTTTGCAAAGTAGTTTTTACTTTAGAAAATAATCATTGCACACTTACTGGCAATTAATGTTCATATACTACCATCAAGGTGATCATTTTCTCATATCCACCGTATGCCCTTTTCTCCCCCAAGTAACCTATTTTCTTCATCTAAGATAAAAATATCTTTAAGTCATAGTTTAAATTTATTTGATCAACTCTATGCTCAAATATCCACTCTATACCCATTGAAAGCTAAATCAGTTCCACAGCATATTGTTTCTTTCTCAATATGGATTAACATCTAATCTGCTCTAGTTACTGATTGGTCTATTCAGCACTGTAGACAGTTAGCCTCATTGGTGTGGAGCTGATGTAATTAAGCTTTGTTTCTCTCAAATTTAGCACAAATTGTATGCTTGATTTTGGGAATTGAATTAAAAGTCTGGCATCAGTTCTATAGAGTTAATCCTTAACACAATGTTTCAAAATTAAAATGCTCTGAAGGATTTCTAAAGTTAGGATATCACTCCATGAATCACAACCATGCATTGGATAGGCAGTTTAAAATCAGTCTCAACTTCTTCCTAACATTCTTCCTTCCTTCCTTCCTTCCTTCCTTCCTTCCTTCCTTCCTTCCTTCCTTCCTTCCTTCCTTCCTTTTTCCTTCCTTCCTTCCTACTTATATATTTGGTACAGAGTCTCACTAGACAGCTCTGACTCATAGTGATCCTCCTATTTCAGCATCCCCAGGGTTGGGATTACACTTATGTGCCTCCACATTCAGTTTTGGTGGCCAGCTCAGCATGCCTGGGATGGGACAGTCAGGGCATTTGGTCCTGGGGATTAAACCCAGGTCCCTGCACTTGCCAGTCAGTAAACTCCCTGGGGAGATTACCACAGAGCAATCTCCCCAGTCCCTGATTTCTTATAATACAGATGTTCACTATCTAAAGAAAAACACAGATCCTCAAAATATACTCATTTGAATGAGACTTATATTCAAAATTTATGATGTAAGTTAAATGCACTGAGAAACAGGGCATATGGACACGTATGTGTGTGTGTGTGAATGTGTGTGTAGTTTATAGTGTAGGATTTCTCATTTTGATGCAAGAAACCTCAGCAAGAAATCTCTGAGTTAGCAAGCTGCTTCCTAATAATACAAAATCAGTCCCTATGAAAATTTTGTTGTTAGCTGGGAAGTTATTCTTGTGATCTGATCATCAACATTATCTCTGAAATTTCCAGACTTTAAAGACATCATAATGCATTCTATTGTGCTTATATAAATTTGAGAACATCTGTCTTTATTACTAAAATCTATCTGATCAAATACTTGTACTTATCTATAAACCACAAGTTTATGGAACACTGGTATTTAGTATCTGACCTGATGATCTTTGAAAGAAGTGAGAATCTTGTTAGTACTGGAGGACAGAACATTATTGTATGCCATTGCAAAGGATCAAATTCAATGATTGCCTGTAGTCTCCTGGGAAGAAAGCTCATTGAAGTCAAGAACTGCATTAGCTAGTTAGCTATTGTACTGTTCCTTTCTGCCAAAAATGAAGAAGGTATGACATTTAGAGTGAGCAAATGGTTTTGACTAATTTTTAGAATTTTAGAGAGGAAACCCTAAGTTTCAACACACTATCCCAGATGCTGGGAATTTCTTTTGGTATCATGAAAAAACTTTAATTTCTTATCCTGTATAAATGCGTGACCAATTGCTATCAGAGTTTTATTACAATAAGCTAAACAAAGGTAAATAATGAAAGTCTTCCAAAATCTAAAACAACAGCAACAACAACAAAACAGAGGTAGTTTAAAGTACATTACTGGTGAGCTGGAAACTCATGCAGTCCTCAAGAAGTTCAAGCAAATGAAGCAGCTACCATTTGTATTCACAATTCCTATCATGCCTTACTGGATATAACCAGTACTCTGCTTTTTACCTAAATTTATGGGCTCATAGGTACAATCCTACCTTAAATCTAGAAAAGCAAAAAATGGAAATATGTGAGGAAAAGTGGTAATAATTTACAATATTTCATAGGAATTCAGATGCCACTGATCACTTCATTAAAGTACTGGAAACATTCCCAGATCACCAAGGTATTGAAAGAAAAAATTAATATATTTACTTAGAAATAGTGGGATCTCAGTTAGTAGAATGATTTGTGTGCACTTAATTGATTGCAATCCAGGAATGCCACTGAATTTTTTTTTTTTTTGTCAGAAAGTCTTTTTTTATTCTTTGAGTTATCTGATTGTGCCTGGTTTGCCTTAAGACCTAGATAAACGTCACTTCTATAGTTGTCTTATGAAGATATCAATGCTTATGACTTAGCAGGACCCCCTGGGATCTAGCATGTATATCTATAGTGGGGAATCTGAAGATGAACTGGAAACAATTTATTCATTTTTAATTAGCAATTATACTAACATATAAACATGAAAATTAAAAAATATACAAAGTAAAATTTCTATGGCATAGCATAGTATGAGGGAGACTAAGAAGGTTATGGAATGAGTTAATGATTCATTAATACATCCTCCAGTGATGAATCTTGGAGAGACTTCATATCCAGTTACTGAGAATGTCATTGGTGACCAAAGCCACAACATATGATTTGTTGTTCTTTGTAGTATGAGGATAAGGCTTGAAGAGATGTCTTCAGATTTTAATAAGAATGACGAGCTGTGAGGATTTAGCAGTCAAGCAGAAGCATTTAATGGCCAGAAGCAAAGGCATCATGGTTTTCAAACTAGGAAGCATTAATAACCATAATTTCTGAATAATTGGCCCTAAAGTTTTGTGCTAATCTTTATACTTATAAATATGTTCTTTGTGACTGTTAAATTATTAGTGTACTTAGTTATTACAAGTGGAAATATTTAATAATTTTATATGTATTTTAGTGTAGGGTCTACAGGCTCTAGCTACATAGATTGGACTTATAATGATTCCTGTTTTCAGCCACCCAAGCGCTGGGATTACAGGCGCATGCCACCACATCCAGTCTAAATTCCCATCTCAGTGTGCCCCAGGGGCAGATCTGGCATGACAGGGCTGGGATCAAACCCCAGCCTCTGCGCTCCACCTAAGCAGCTCCTTTAGTCCACTGAACTATCTGGCCAGCCATAATAATCTTCCTCTTCCAGATGCAGTGGTTCATTTCTGTAGCACCTATCAGAGTCCAGAGAGATTTCCCTAAAACCAGATGATACAAAACTTAGAGCCTGTTTTAAAGGCTGGAAACAGCTTAAAGTGTGCCTGTAATGTTGTCATAGTCTGAAGAAGAAGATGAGGGAGATGGTGGTATTCAGCAGGAGCTTTGGTGACGCATGTATGTGGTTCCTACATGTGTGGAAGAACTGGCTTCAAGGCTACACTAACATTTACTCGAAAACAGTAACAAATGAGATTATATGATCAGAAAATTAAGAAAGATTAACAATTAGATAGGTTACAAAGAGACATGAGATAAAGGCTGTATTTATGGATTTCTTTAAACAAAGGTAGAATAAGAAGATCCTTATGTTTTTTGTGCCTCCCTTGGTCAGACAGGCTTCCAATCAGCTAAACAAAAGGCACTGTTATGGACACGGTCTCTTATCCTAGAATCCAATACTTGCATAAAGGGTTTAGAGCCCAAGATTATCATGCTGATAGGAAAGAGATTATGAATCTGTTCACTAGGAAAACAGATGCATTACTTTCCTTTTCTTTAGCCTTACTTGATGACTGTCATCTAAAATACCAAATTCCGACATCAAAAAGCAACATTGAAACTTCCAAACAGTGAAATATCCCTAGAAGACCAGTGAATTAACCTGATGCAGTCCCACTATAAAAGAACTTTTTCTTGAAATAAAATAAACTCTTGTTTATACTCTACCATCTGCATGTTTTGTTACCAATCTACTGTAAAGCAATGGATGTTTTATATTCTGTTTCAAAATAATGATTTTTTTCCCAACCAAAGGTATACAATGGAATCATACACAAAGCACTCATCAATCTTACTCTATTTCTCAGGAGTAACTGGTTAAGTGGGTTGTTACATGCCTTAGTATTATCCTAGATAGAAAAAAAATGTGGTATCTGCTATGAATGGAATACTGAGTATCTCCAAGAGGTCCATATGTGAAGGTTTGATTCCCAGGATTGTGGTATTCCAAGTGTTGTGGATCATTCAGAGGGTGGGCCCAGTTGTGATTTTTAGATTTTTGAGGTTACTCCTTGAAGAACCTTGTGAATCTCTGACTCTTCAAGTAAATCATAGGACTTTCTCTGTATTTCTTCCTCGTTCCTTGACTTGTGGCCATTTGTGTAAAGAATATTTAGACATTTTTAGTTCTTGTTACTCATTATTTTTGCCCCTAAATTGAAGAGCGAAAATAGGTTATTGAGTAGTAAAGCTGATGGAATGTAGTGTATACACAATGTTGTTTAATTAGTGATCCATTAATGAAATTGAAAATTCCTTTCCAGAGGACACAAAGCCTAAAAAGTCAGTATTTTAGTCTTGAAACCTAGAATTTCAAATATGGCCCAGAATATTATATGTTGTATGCATAAATCTAATATATATACAAAATATGCATTTGGAATTCAATTATGTGGGAAAACAGGTGGCGTATAAGGCACGAGATGAAGATTACACCCAGCAGTGCTAACCGATAGCTCGGTGATAGGGCCACCAGCTCCCTCCGTTCTGGGTTCCTGTGCTGAGACCACGAGCACTGCAGTGCAGGATGTGGTCAGAAGGCTGAGCATTTACTGTAGAGAACATAACACGCTCACTCACTGAGGTGGGCACGCGGATGCTAAGGCAGCTCCTGAATCTGGATGTTTATGCTCAGCTCTCTGGCGGGCAGGCAAAGGGCAGAGTCCACACAAAAACGCAGGTGGCAGCTCTGCTGCTTATCCGGTCCCCTGTCAACTTGTACAATCCTTCTTCCTGCTAGTGCCAGCTTTGCTTGAGTCTGACCCTCACTTGGCTGTCAGTTACTTCATTTAGTTTTGCCCAGGTCTTTACCCTTTGTCCCTTCGTCTTCTGTGCTCATTACTGAACACAGTGTTTTACAATCCTTCTGAGTTCTAGGTCATATTTTTGGTAATAGATTCTGAAATATCAGATCATAGATTTTTTTTCTTTAGCTCTGCACAAATTTCTATATACACTTATTGTTCTAAACTAAAAGTCCTCTGCTAACAAAAAGTAGTGTTCTCTTTTCTGTAACTGAACCTTGTATTAATTAGCTAAATGCTAATACCAACTTCAGGAATCTCAACTCAGAAAAATGATGTATAGAATTAATAGTGGTATTAATTACAATAGACTTTAAAAGAATCACTGTGTAACCTTATATTGAACTTTAAAAAGTGCTGATATTGCTTTTTCTGTGACTAACAAAAAGCCTAGCACAAGTAAAATAATGACATTCGTGGAATAAGAGCCAGTGTATTTTGTGAACAGCCTATAGGCCAAGCAAAAAAACCACACATACAGAATGAGATTGGAATAATTATTCTTGTTACATAGATCGGAAATCAAAAGGTCAAAGAGCTTAAATGGTGTTCAAAAGTCACATGGGAAAACAGACTTATTACAATATATTTAACAGATAAGTCTATGTCATTTGTCTTACATCATGTAATTTTTCTTCATTTCATACAAAATGTCATTATTGTACTCCAAAATACAGAACAAAAATTGCGAGCTCTTCAAACAGAACTAGCAGAAATACATTTTTCTTTTCAGTTTTCACTGTCCAGCTTGTGTCTAATTGTGTTGTATCTACCTTCATTGTGAAATTATCCAATAAATCTGAACAAAAAAAAAATAGACATCACATAGGTCATTCTTTAATGACCAGGACAAAGTGCCTGAGATATATAATTTAAGGGAGCATTTATTCAGGGTTAGAGTGTCAAAGAGTTCAGTTCATGGTCAGCTGGCTCTAGGCAGAAACACCTAGGTGGGGTGCAGCACAGGAATCGCGCTTCCTTCAGGATGGGTGGAAGTAGCCCGCAGAGGAGAAGTCACTTCCCTCCAAGGCACAGCTCCAGAGACCCACCCCCCTCATCCAGCTCTCCCCTCCTGGCAACTGATTCAGTTAGGAACCCATCAGCACATGCTCCAGGTGAGGACAGAGCACTATGCCTGTGGCACCTTCCAGAAACCCTACTTCTGAACTAATGAGAAGTAGAAATATTTTACTTTTAAGCAGTAACAGCACAGCAAAAAAATTGAAGTTTTTCCTTGCCAATGTTGACAAATTTTTATGGAGCGTGTGTCACACTTCAGAAAGTTTGTATAAATCTGTACTGGGAATATTGAACAGAGCTTCAAGTCTTTCCATGAAGTCTATAGACTTAATTTACTCTATAAAGCCATAGTGATACATTTGCTTTTTCTTTCTATCTTCATTTTAGGGAAATTGAATAAAAGAAGTTTTGCTTCAGAGGCTGTCATAGTTTGCATCTAGACATCTCTCCAAAGACTCATACAGTTTTAGATAGGGTTTTTTGGAGGTACATAGAGTTTTTTAAGAGGTAGCTGAATCTTGAATGTGATTAATCTGTAGTGCAATGCTGGATTAAGGGTTCTGGGAATAAGGTGGTGAGCGCTGCATTTCCCCTAGGGTTCACAGATTAATGCAATGGACAGAAAGAGGCTGGTTGTCTCCTCTCCCTTTGCTTGTTGCTTTTTCTGTCTTCTGCGGCCATGAATTTTGCCCCACCAAGCCACCTGCCTTAGAGTCAGATGAATATTAATTGAAAACTCTGTTAACTGTAAACTAAGTAAACCTTTTCTCTTTTCACTTTTGATGGCTTGTATTTTACCTCTGCAATGAAAAAGTTATTAAAACAAATACCTTCCACAAGCCATGGATTCCTTATTACCTCTGATTCCATGTAACCATTTTCTGTTGCTATAGGCTTAAGGCCCTGTATGCTCAGTCACATCATCATACCTGATTCTTTCGTGAACACATCTCTGCCTCTGACCAAGTAGCATTGCCATGCTTGCTCAGTCTTTCTCTAAGCTGTTGATAAAGCTCTTCAACCTTCCCCATGGCCTATTCATTGTTTTACTGCCCTTCAGAAGAGAGCCATACTGTAGAAAATCTGCCACAATTTCCTAATGTGAAATCAGTCCTTCAGAACAATAAATTGTAGGGCCAGCCAGATAGCTCAGCAGATTCAAGCACCTGTTCAGGCAGATGCAGGGACTCCGAATATGCTCTGCTGGCCCTGCCCCTTGGGACATGCTGAGATGGGATTGAGACTGGGTGTGGTGGCATACACCTATAATCTCAGTGGTTAGGAGGCTGAGAACAGGAGAATCACTGCAAATCCAATCTGTGAGGTGAGACCCTCTAGACCCTGTACTAAATACACACAAATATAAAAGAAAAAAGACAAATGAATTGCAGCACACAGGCTGTCTTTTAGCAAGTTTTTACTTCAAATGTATATAGTCCTTTTATGAACAAGTTTTTTAATTATGTATTTCTGTTCACTCCTCATATTTTAAAAAAATATTTTATTTATTTATTTGGTACAGGGTCTCACTACACATGTCATATTCAGATTGATCTTCGTAGATGAACTTCTCCAGCTCTGGGACTACAAGAATGTGCCACCATGTCTGATTTTGGAGGCCACCTCAGTGCCCAGGGCTGAATGGCATGTAGTTCTGAGGATGGAAGCCGGGTTCTTGTGTTTTCCATGCAGGCGCTTGGATTGCTGAGCTATCTGTACAGCCTTCATTCCCCTTCTGAACAATACGTTTTGTTTTAATTGTTGTATTAGTATGTATTTGCAGTACATGCATTTTTCAGTCATCTTGAGGAGTGTGTATGTGACTATAAAACAGCCTATTTCTTTTTTTAATCCCTCTTCCATCCTATTCATCTCTCCCCCCAATTTCCTGTTTTCTTCTTTTAGTTTTATAGATATTCTTAAATTTAGTTTATAATTACAGCACATAAAGTTTATACTCATTGGGGATTCTTGGATCCTGTACATGCCTTTTCTAATACTTTTGCCTTTCCCTCCCCCCCTCCTCTGTCCCTTGTATGTTAGATATTAACCGATGAGGCCAACTGTAGACAAATTTAATTTCTAGTGAAAAACATGCATCACTATCATGCTACAAGTTAAATAATTCAAATAAAATCGGCTGTTACTCTGTTTATCTGAACTTTTTCCAACTACAGTATGCTACCTGATCTAAGAGATTTGCAAATGTGCTCTAATTAAACAGTTTTAAAAATATGACAGTTAACTACTTCTACCTGTAATGCTCTTTTACTGAAATTTGAAAAGGAAAAGAAAAGAAAGCGTTAAATATTGCCTTGACTCAGGTTCTCCATCTGGAATAGTTTTTCTCCACGGAAATTCTGAGATAGTTTGTCTTAAGCACCTCACAAATAATGCGTAGGTCATATCACTCCAGAGACTGTTGTTAATTTAGAGAAACTTATGTGCTTTCTATTTCTCCATAGGGAAAATTAATATCTAGCACAGGGTTGTAGGATACCAGCTTCAAAGAAGAGAACATTAACAGACATTTAACTGAGATACTCATCAAAAGTTAAGTTTGGGGGCTGGGGAGGTAGCTCAGAAGCATAAGAAACCACCTGGAAAGCACAAGGTACTGAGTTTGGTCCCCAGCCCCACATGTTGTACAGGCTCCCCAGATGGGCCATTCTAGCCCTGGAACTGGGTGTGGTGGTGCACACCTATAATCTCAAGAGGTTCAAGCAGGAGGATCTCTGTGAGTTTGAGACTGGCCTGGGGGCCACAAAAGTGAGCACAAGGCTGGTCTGAACTATATACTGCCTCGTGAAACTTTGTCTCAAAGAAAAAAAGTTAAGTTTCAGGTAAGACTCCCATTAATGTTTAATGAGTCCTGTTATTCCTTATTGGGTTTGTGGGGAAACGGAAAGAAATAATACATAGAGTTTGTTCCTCTAGTAGCTATATCTTAAAAAATATATTTATTTCATAATATGAACTTTTATGTTCTTGGTGCATTTTTAGATTAAAATAAAGATGATTTGAAAGCCACTTGAACATGAAGCCATTAAAATACTTATCACTTTAATAAACCAGAGAGTATACCAAATGCAGATTCTGAAATATAAGTAAATGTTTTAAAGTACACTTCATATAAGTAAATATGTTTTTTATATATTCTAATAACTTTAATAATGTGTGCACTCAAATGGAACAAATACTACATACAGATGAGGTCTTTCTCTACTACTTGCCAAAGTAGTAGGGAAAGATAGCCCTTTCATGTGTAGTATAAATCAGTAGTATTACTCACTTCCTGAGACTTCATTTTTTATAGAAACTTTGACCCAATCTCTTGTGTGCACTGATAGAGCTATTGTTACAAGCACTTCTCCACATAGTCTTCTTGTAGTGCCTCGACAGCTGTCAGTGAGTTCGTCCTGTGACCTCTTCTAGTCTAGGCTTCAAAAAGTTTCCATTAACATGAGTCAATAGCAAGTACTTCAAATATATTTCAGAATTTTAAAGTGGATATGGCTCCACACCCCTGTAATATCTGTAAGTGGGGAGACTAAGGCAGGAGTAATTCAACTTTAACGCCAGCTTGGGCAACTTGGTAATTTTGTAAGACCCTACATAAAAAAAAAAAAAAAAAAAAAAAAGGAATTAAAGGGTTGGGTGGCATGTAGCTCAATGTAAAGAAATGGATTCATTCAGCGGTAATCAATTTTTAAAAAAAATAAAATAATATATTTGCTATGGTTTGACTTGAATGTCTCCAAAACTCTCAGATACTCAGAGCCTTTGGAGAGACTGGGTCATAGGGCATAATGGAAGTCAGTGGACTCATCCACTAAAAAGTTCAGTAGCTGAGTGTGCTATTAGGAGTGGCCTGGACTGGGAGAGACAAGTTCCCTGAAAAGGTTGGCAGCTGTTTCCTGGTGTCCTCTCAATCTTTCTGCCTTGACTGTGATATCTCTGCCTTGGAGCCAACCAACCATAGATCAATTTGCCTGAAACAGTGAGCTAACTTGAATATTTCCTTCTTTAAATTTTGGATGTCAGGTTTGCAACTCAGCAATATAGTTAAACTGACTAGCACACGAATCACTCCAGCTTTCATAGAGAATCCCAAACAGACCAAGACAGGATTTGTGACCGCAAACATATCAAAAGTGAATGAGAGGACTATGACCACAATTCAGGCAATGGGCATTGGTGGGAAGGAATCAGATTTGTTTACAGCTAGATCTGAGGAAGATAGATTAGCTAGCTCCTCAAATGGCTTTTATGAGAAGACAGAAAGAGCCTGACTGATCAGGAGGGTTACGTACAGTGAGGTGGCCTCAACTAGGGGTGTGGGTGTCTCCTTTGCTCTTCTTGGGCATGAACAATGCAAGAAAATCTGACCTTCTACAGAGCATTAACTCAACCTAAGGATAGGTGCTACCAAAGCCTTCAGCTATTGTGGGCTCTGTGAATTCACAGGAAGATTTAATAGCTAACGCTGTAACCATAGAGATAAATCTCCTCACTGTAAAAAGGATCAGGATGCTGTAGAAAGACAGAAGGCATGGGGGAAAAACAGCTTTCAAAGGATTCCCTGTCACAACATGCCTGATGTTCAAAGGGTAATTTTACAGGAGATGTTTCTACCCCATTCTAACTTTTGCTCTACACTATGAGTGGGTTTGCTTTCAATCTCAAGTGAGAGAAGAGAAATCCTTCCAATAAAGGTGGTTTCTCCTCATAAAGACAGTCTCACTCTTTAAATCTCAAAATTAAATGGTTTGCCACGTTCAACTCTTGCATTAATTCTATTTTCCCTCGTTTGTGCACTGCAAGAAATTTCAATAATAATCTCATCGTGAATCTGCATATTCCATGGCACGTCACTTCACTCAGCAAATTGTGTTAGTCACCTTCTCTGTGCCAAAGGTGTTAGTTACTCCCTGGAGTTTACTACATGAACAAATTGAAGTTTATGTCCTTATTGGTTTGCATTCATTTGTAGAATGAAAGTTGTTTTAATAGTTATGTAATATTTTAGGCTCATGAGCAACACTAGGAAGCTGATCCTTGACTGTAGGGAGAACTGTCCGTCACTCACTGGTCTTTAATAGTTTTGTTGAAAGCATTCAGGCAAGCCATGCTGGTAGCCATGTGGCAGAGGTTATTGTACATAGATAGAAATGCCATTCTCAAGCAAGGAAACAGCCATGCCTCAGAGACATCTGCTCCATGAGGGAGTTTGAGCTTTTTTTTTTATATGTATGGAACAGTTGTTGCTTAAGTTCAGGTAATTGCGGTGGTTATCAGTGTTTGGCATCTATGTGGTGTTCATGCTTATTAACATGTTTCTCAGAGATTGCTTTGGATTGGTAATACCTTAGAAATGTTTCCTTGTTTATTTTCAGATGTTTAACCTTCCCTCCTGGGCTTCATACAAGTAAGAAACTTACAGAAGGAATTTAGGAAAGAAAAGAGTAGTATTAAAGCACGTTTCAGCCCATGGATGGAGGGTCTTTAAAAGAATGTCTCTTTGCCTTATTGGACTCAATTTATTTTGTTGTTGTTGTACATTTACATTTGTATTTCTGCTTTTTGCTTCTTATACTAGGGAGACTATACGATATTTACACATGTGTGTCTGGTTTATTTCACTTATGAGGATATGTTCAAGTGGCATCCACTTCAGTATAAATGCTTCAAATTTATTATTCTTAACAGCTGAGTAATGCTCATTATATAGAAATACCACATCTTTTTCAACCACTCCTCATGTGATGGACATCTTGGTTGTTTCCAAGATTTTGCTATCACAAATTGTGCTGCCATAAACATAGTACACATATATCACTATGATACAATGTTTTCAGTTCCTCTGGGAAATTCTCAGTAAGGGGATAGCTGGCTTGAATGGAATTTCTAGTCCTACTGTTTTGAGGAGTCTCCACACTGACCTCCACAATGGTTGTACCAGTCTACATTCCCACCAGCAGTGGAGAAGTGTTCCCTTCTCCCCACAACCTCTCCAACATTTGTTGTTGGTTGAATTCCTTATGATAGCCATTCTTTCTGGAGTGAGATGGTATCTCAGGGTTGTTTTTATTTGCATTTCATGGATGACTAGCGATGTGGAACATTTTTTCATATATTTATTAGCTTTTTAAATTTCGTCCTCTGAAAAGTATGTATTCATCTCAGATGCCCATTTCTGAATTGGGTCTTTAAATTTGAGGGCCCTGTTATATCTTAGTTCTTCTAGACAGTAGACCTCTGTCTGATTGCTTATTAGTTAGAATTTTTTTTTAAATTTGTGGGTTGTCTTTTCATTCTGTTGACAATTTCTTTTGACATGCAGAAGCTCCTTAAGAAGAATTGATCCCAGTTGTTGATTCTTTTAAGTGCTTCACTTGCGAATATATATTTGTTAATGAACTAAAGTGAATGGCATATGCCGCAGGATACTAATCAGCTTTTCTTCTGGATGGTTAACAACCTAAGTTCACAGATCAAAGTTGGAGAAGTAGAAGAGCCACAATACCAGTCAACATTTTGGCCCTAGCCTTTCAAGGTCAGCGAAGACTCAGAACATAGGAGAACCTGTAATACAACATCATGAAACTCAGGTGAGCTCCAAATTTTCTGAACAAGGAGATTATGGAGCCACAGAGGAAAGAGATCGAAGTTCTATAGTGTGCCTGGGGAGAGTCACATGGAGAGAAAACTTTCTCTCAGGCTCTCACAGAGAGCAAACTGCTCAAGCATTGGCCGTGACTCATCCACATGGATGACACAGACAAAGGATCTATAGAATAAGGTACAGAACTACAAGATAATCCCTGAGGGGACTTCACTGACCTCATAAGAAACATAAAGTACATGTGTTGGTATATAAGTCTTGCTCTATCTAGGTCTTAACCATCCAGCAGAAAAGTATAAAAATGAGGTATACACCGCAGGGCCATAATAGTAAGTTGAGCTATAAATGGCTATGGTCGACAACTTCTTTGAATAACTCACTATTGTTGTGAAATGCTGGACTGTGTTGGATTGTGGTGTCGAGTTCAAGCACCTACGTTAGTTGAATGACAATGGAGTGCCCTTCTTTGACAGGTGCAGACAAAGGAAGGGGTACAGAAAGGAAGAATCATGATGAGTGTGTATGGATAGTACAGTTGGGATAGATAACACCGTGCTTCTACATAATTCTATGAGAGGCAAGATCTGCACTAATGGTGGTTGGACAGGATATTATGTCAGCTTCTAGTACTATGGACAACCACTAGGAAAATATCAAGGTAGAAAGTATTAATTATTGAATCTTTGATGTAATTCAGTTATAAAAAATAAGATATGCAAAGAGCTACAGTCTTTTTATTTACTGATAAGAGACATACGGTGTAATGATGTCTGTAAGTATAATATCATGTATGCACCTTCTATGATACCAAAACATTATGAAAACAGTTTGCAGTGTATTAATTTATCAAATCCATCTTGTCAAGGTATCTTAAAACTATCTCATTTATATTTGTACTTCAATAAAACAAAAATAAAAAAAAGAATGTCTCCCTTCTACTAGTATTGGCCATAGGCCTTGCCAGCAAGAATCACATATGCTTTGTATTAGAAATAAACCTAATATGTGCTTGTGAATGCATTATATACTGAGGTCTGTTTCTTCACCTCATTACAGCTGATAAAGCATGCTATTTAGGATGTCCTTTGTCACTCATGCTTCCTAATACCTAACTATCAGCCTAACAATGCTGCCATATTTCCCTGAAAATAAGACTGAGTCTTAATGCAAAAGATACAATGGGCCTTACTTTCAAGGCATGTCTTACTTTCTATGTACAACAGTCTACATGTATTCATTTGCTCATGGACAAAAACCTGCACTCATTTAAGTTCAGTCATGTTATCTTCTTCTGAAACATCATCATAGCTTTCCAAGCCCAAATTCCAGCCTTATTTCCCGAGACTTCATTTCTTATAGAAACTTTCACCTAATCTGTTGTGTGCAATGATAGAGCTACCTTTACATGAGCACTTCTCTGTGTAGTCTACTTGTAGTACCTCAGCAGCTGTCAGTAAGCTTGTCCCATGACCTCTTCTAGGCTAGGCTTCAAAAAGTTTCCATTAAAACAAGTATAAACTCAAGACTTAAAAGACAGGAGTGACAACAAAAATCATGACATTGAATGATAGCCCACGCAAAAGTGATGAGAAAACGCAGTTGCCAAAATTTGAAAATGTTTGTTTCACACAGGTGCTTTAAATACATGTGTTGCACACACAGCGTTTTGAATTATGAAGATTCATATTAAACAGAACCAGGTCTGCTCATTGCTGAGTGGACGCATCATTCATATATTGTGTCTGCACTCCTGCTGTTCATTTGGAAGTAAGGCTCCAGTTCATCTGTTTACGTAGATGTTTACCTCTCTTTCAAAAGCACTCACTTGGGTATTTATAAATGCTTAATTTTAAGTTACATTATTATTTAAAGTACTAATGCCAATATATTATTTACTTATATTTAATTAAATATTAATACTAATATTTTAAATTCAATACATCTGGCATGAATTAGAGCAGAGGTACTAAATGCATCCATCTGCCTGGAGAGCTCAACTGGGGCTTACTTTTGTGTAAGGCCTCATATTACGAGCATCCTGAAAAACTGTGCTAGGGCTTATTTTATGGTTAGGTCTTATTTCAAGGAAATTTGTATTAAGGGGTTCTAGCTCAGAGGAGTCCTAACTTTGGGCACTCCTGATGTTATTAGACACTATATCTATACATGCATATTCATTTGCTATCCACTGACCAAGTTGTAGGAGGCCATTTATTTTGGAAAAGAGGCAACAGGATTTATTCAGCACTAGCATTAATAAGGTGCATCTCTCCAGATAGGGGCAACTCCTTCCTTTGCCTATGGAGAGCAAAGGCCTGTGATCGGCAGGATGCTGCATTTCATCAGCAATGTCTGCTGTGTGACTTTTGGAACTTCCAGGGCAAGCTCAAGGGTTTTTGTTCTTTCTTGCCCCTGCATCCAGGCCTTAGCACAAAGGTCAGCATTGGGCCTGAAATGTTGCCCAGCTTCAAGTGAAAGGAGGGAAGAGGTCTGATAGCTCCAACCACACCATCTGTAATACCACTTGTCTCCAAAGTATATAATCTAACTTTTAAAGTTCCATTTTGCTGCACTGGTTACATACACATTGGGATTGGCCACTCTCTCTGGAAGGTGAACCAGAAAATGTAATCTTTGGGGGTTGAGGAGATGGCTCAGTGAAATAAGTGCTTCCCTGTCAAGTGCAAAGGCCTGAATTCAATCCCCTGCTCCATCAAAAAAAAAAAAAAAAAGTAATCTTTTCTTTTTCTGTCTCTCCCCTAGGCTGAGGAACTCAAGAGACTCTTCTCAGGCCACCTGGCACTTTTTCCTTAACTATGATAATTTGCTCAGCTTCCTCACTCTGGGGTATTAAAACAGCTGTAAGTAAGTTGGCATCCTGCCTAAAACACCTCCTATCCCAGTGTTCTGCCTCTTGTGTTCAGAATCTCACCCGTGCTTTCCTCCCTTAGAAGAAAAAAGGAAAGGATGGCAAAATTCATATGGCTGATCTGAATGGGCAGCCATTTATCTGATGAGGCAAAATGGCAGCCAATCATATGATGATGAAATGAGGTAGAGGCCCTGAGAGGCTCTGCTTAAGTAGAGCTACAAAGTGGCTCAGCATGCCTATGGCGTCTGGAGACATTGCTTCTCAAATGGCTCTGTAACCTTGGGGCAAGAGACTGGCGACCTAGGATTTCCTGGTGCATGGCCATCCAGTTTTTCAGGATTTTTTCCTCACCCTGGGGAGCAATGCAATTGTGGAGCAAGGCTGACCCAAAGCCAAAGATCCCCCAAGTGGAAAATAGAGAAGTCAGGTGTGTAAAGAAGGAAGGAGACAGAAATGGAAGTACTGTGAAGGGCAGGTTTGTTCATAAGGTAGTGAAGATGGAAATACAACTGTTGTGCAACAAGTGTGCTGGCCAACAGAAGGTCAGGTAGACTTCTCAGTTTGGAATCCTTACTCTGGCGATAATTACAGAGGCTCTAAATCAATCAGAGTCTTAACCTTTATTTATTTTTTTAATAATTATGAGGTCTTCACTGACTGGCATATTCTATGTTAGTCAGGATCTTATTCTTTGTTGCTAGGACTTTAGGGAGTATTAGGGATCTTCCAGTGTACTCAAGCAGCTCCCTAAGAATAAATTTGACATCTGCATATGTTTCACAATGGGTAAAGACCTAGAGTGTTTCTGGTGAGTGTATGCAAGCCAGTCTCTAGGAATAACTGTTGTGTATCTGCAAAAGTTGTAACAAGGAGCAATTCCCAGTAAGCAGGTGGCCATTTCCATAGCTGCCTGCCATGCCCTTACATTTCCTACCTATTTCTCTGTCCTCACTCCTTGTCCTCCACTCTGCTCCCCTTCTTGCTGTCACCACTGCTCCACCCTGCTAAGAGAGTACTGGTGTGGAGGAGTCCATCCTAACCTCATGGGAGTTTTGAAAGGCTCAATACCCCTCTCCCCAAGACATTAGTGGTTCCCACCTGGAGATGAAAAGGACTCACTTGGGCTTTGTTCTATGAAAGATGCAAATATCATCCTAGCTTCAGACAGAGATATCTGTCTATAAATACATGAAACTTATGAGGGATGCTTTGTGAGCTCAATTCAGGCCTTCTCCTTCTGCATGTGATACCATGTTAAGAACCTGAGACCTAGTTGTCTGCAAAAAGTTTTCAGTAATGCTTATGTCTGTGCTTCTATAAAAGATAACATCATGATATGAGCTTCAGATGAAGATATTTCCTAGTGAGCACTTGACTATCACAAGAGATAGTTTGTGGGTTCAAATCAGGTCTCCTTTTTCTAAATGGGATGCTATCTTAAGGATCAAAGACCTAGTTGTCTTGATCAGTAGGGTCCAAGATGAGCTACCGAAAACCCAAAAAATCATTATCCACACATTCCATTGACCTTGGAACTAGGCCTTATCCTTAAACAGTAGGAAAAATTTGATTCTGTCAATTTCAAAAGAAATGACTTATCTTCTATTACAATTCAGTATGAACTAGAAAATGGAAAGAGATGGTATAGAATGGTAGTTTAATTATCATGTTATTTTTCAGTGAAACTGTTTGCTTAAAACATAGTCAGTGGAACGAAATCCCTGATATTCAAGACTTTATGTTATTTATTTCAGGAAAATCCCAGGAAATATTGGAGTAGCCACCAAAGAAGAGAGGGATATTTTTGATGATGCTTTCCTTAGATTCCCCACTTTCTTCTCAGGGTGATATGAGGCTTTGCTTTTGGTTAATGAAGAAACTTCAGGTGAGACTCCAGACGTTTATTACCCATTTGCTGGACATCACCTTTTCTGCTTTCAACAATCAGAATCTGGAGGATGGTCAAAGAAGAAAAAGTATACTTATAGCTGTTGTAACAGCAATACTTTAATCTCTCCCAAATTTTCTACAAGGAAACTCAATGATAATTGAGTCCAGTGAAACTAGATACAGGACACAGGACTGTACCACACCATTGCCTGAAGAGGCCCAAGGGAATCAGTGAAGCCTCCACCAATGGATATCACCTTCTCTTATGAGAAACTTTGGGAAATGCTGTATGGCATGGGTAAGCTAGTTCAAATATTTCTTTCAGTTTTGACTTTCTTCCCTGAGAAAGTCAGGGATAGATCTATACCCACAGTTGGAACGAAGGGGAACCCCAATCAGACATTCTTACTCTTGCTGGGATATTGAAGCACACCTTTTTAACCATAACTTTCTCTTTGCCCCAGAATGTCTTTCTCCCTTGCTAGAAAGAGGTTTGCTAGCAAAATTGGGGATTCTCAAATTTCAGTGAAAGTGTCAGTCAGATCTCCCGATGGATGAAAATGCCTGCTTAGGCAGTTGCAGGGACCAGTGTTAGATCCCCAACATGGTGTGCCAGCCCTGCTCCCAGGGCTCACTGAGATAATGACTGAGATTGGGCATGGTGGAACAGCCTGTAATCCTAGCACTTAGGAGACTGAAAAACAGTACTATCACTGCAAGTCCAATCTGTGTAGTAAGACCCTGAAGACCCTGAACTTTCAAAAAAGATATTCAAAATTTCAGTAAAGGTCAAAATAGATTTTAATTGTTGGGGACTACACCAGGTCTCCTTGGCCTACTTAGCCAACAAGTAGATCTTTCTGCATCTTATAATAAAATAACCAACTTAAGAAAACTCTTTTTGGGGGCCAGCCAAATAGCTCAGCAGGTTAAAATGCATGCTTAAGCAGAGCACAGGGGCTGGGGGTTCAATCGCCAGCCTGCTGTGCAGACCCTGCCCCCAGGGCATGCTGAAATGGTGATTGAGACTGTGTGTGGTGGTATGCACCTGTAATCCCAGCCCTTGGGAGGCTGAGAAACATAAAGAATCACTGAGTTCTATCTGTGTAGTGAGACTGTGTAGACCCTGTACTAAATATATACTTTAAAAGAAGAGAATCCTTTTTCCTCTACATATCAGAAAAGAGAAAGATTTCTTAGGGTATGTTGACCTAAAATATGAAAACTCTGCCAAAACCATATTTTTCAAAAAGTTAGATGAAGTGACTGCTGGATAGTTACCCTGCTTGTGAGCTGTAGCAGCTATAGCTATGCTAACAAAATTAACTTTAGGATAGAGATTAGAAATCCTGATTCCCTATCACATCAGGACTATGCTGGTGAGCAAAAGCTGATTGCAGTTAACAGGGGAAGGCTTCTATGCTCTTAAATATAGTGTGATTACTATAAAAATCTGCTCTACTCCTAACCATGCCTCTCTGATATCCTGTGGGCAACTGAACTCCCTGTCCTGTGCAAGCAAGCAAGACATCAATGATCTGCCCCTCCAACATCATGAAAAAATGTGGTCAAAGTAGTTTTCTTTAAGGTCATCAAAAGGACTAAAAGAAATGCTATTCCTGGGAATCTTTGTCTTCAGAAAACAAGACTTCTGTATTGCTCAAGGTACAGATCAGTAGACTTGCCACTGATTCTCATTTACCACAGCTTAAATAGATACAAATATTGCATCTCCTACTTAGAATTGTATCCCTTATGTGGACCATCTTGGTAAAACTAGTAGTGTTCAGGCGTTAAATAGTATACCTAACTTCCTTCTTTGCTTTACTTTGTTCTCCAAAAGAAGGGTGCAAATCTAATCTCATATTTGAGATATACATCCTGGAACAAAACAATAAAGTTATTTTCTTTCTCCCATGAGACAGCTCAGGTCACTAACTCTTTTCTCCTTTCTGTCAACATCTCATAAGGAAATATGTGCAATGATATTTCAGGAGAAAAGAGGCCTAAGGGCAGGGCATGCCTACAACTGGCTTGGGAAGGAGATGCAGTAAGACCCTTGGACACACACACACACACACACACACACACACACACACACACACTCACATACACCAAGAATCTGAAAAGTGTCACACTGAGGAGTGGGCGTGACACAAAAAGAGGCATCCACATTGAGCTTCCACCATTGTAGTCCCTCCTGCATGGTGGCCACCCTCATGCTGTTGGGTGCACTTCTTTTCCTACTTTTCTTTGGCACGAATTCACTCAGCAGAGCCTGTTTATTTTCTCACATTTAACAGAACTTTGCTATCCTAGCATTTGCCTTAACTAATTTTTTGCTTAAGATAGAAAGAACATAAAGCCACCTCGAGAAAGACTGCAGCACCCCAGAATCTGGTTATAAGATGCTCATTCATCACAGTGATTGTTCTTAGAATCTAGGTGACTATGGGAAACATAGAGAAACAGACAAGTCAGGAAGGTAACTTGCAGTTTGTTTTTTCAGGTTTATGCAATGTTAACTTCACTAGAAAGACATAAGTTTATGTCATACCATTGCAGAAAATCACAAATGGCAAATTGTGAAGAAACACAAACATTTATTAGGCCTATTTTTAGGAAAAAGCAAAAATAAAAAGTCATCACTCTTCTTCATCACTAATCCTAATACTTTTATGTAGTGGTATCAGTTCCAGTAGTGACTTTCTCCAAAACCATGTTTTGAATTATTATTGTGTTAGTAATTCTCCTTAGCCCAGTGACTGGCACACAGGATATGCTTTTTAATGCTTTAACACTCCAAGTTCTGCCAATTGTGTTTTTCTTCATGGTGTGATAATGAATTCCTCCAATATTTTTCTAAGGAAGTTGTTATGAGAGTGAAGTCTGGATTCAAAGCCTTTGTCTATTATATGTGGTGCTATTGTCTCTTTAATGTTTGGAGACTACAGATTCATAAATGGAGTCTAGGGACATCCAGTTCTATCCTTGACCTTCCCTTTGAGCCAGATCAGAACATAGAAAATTCATATTCTCTTATGGTCACATCTGGCGGCCATAGAGTTAATGACTGCTATGTAGCCCATAGGACAAGAGAAGACCCACTGAAGATGAGACACATGGAGAAGCTACCCCTGTTTCCTCCTTGTCCTTTCAAGAATGCTTTGCTCTTCCTAGCCCACTGTGGCCATCACTGCTGTTCCTGGAAACACAGTGCTCTTTACCCACTGTCCTTGGCTCAGATGTAATCAGTAAATACCAAGGTTCTAGGTGCCTCATGGCCTTCTATTCCCTGAGAACAACTGATCATTCCCAATCCCTGCTGCAAACCTATTTTTATCTCTTGCTCTATCTTCCCAACATGTACAATAACTTTGGACAGAAAACTATGAACTCACTGCGTAGTTCCCCCATAACTGGTGCAGTGGGAAAGGTGTCTGATGTTTAATATCACATGCTTATAACAGAACATGCAAAACAAATTTTTGGTGTTCCAAAGTGGTTGTTTTTTATTTTTGTTTGTTTGTTTGTTTGTTTGGTGGAACCAAGGATTGAACTCAGGCCCCTGCATTTGCCAGGGAAGCACTTATTCTACTGAGCCATCTCCCCAGCCCTCCAAAATGTTAAAGTATATAAAGTCTTTACCTCAGTAGTGAACTAAAATACTGAATATCCTTATGTGATATAAAATGGAAGCTATTTGGTCTCTCTCCCTAGGACCTCTTACAAAACCCCTTGGAACATACTGGGTGATAGAAATGCTATCTGTTACTCTTAATGAACCACTTTCTATCCCTGGGGAGTTGATGCTTAGACCGTCTCAGTTGCAGCCTGTGAGTAGCTTTGGTCACTAAAAAGGCCAAGTGATTCTAAGTGGTTGGAACTTACAGTCTCCCTTGCACTGACTCTGCAAATGGAGGTGAGCTTAGAGATTAAACTCTATGAAAACTTGAATGATCAGCTCTGATAAACTTACTCTTGCAGAACATGTGGCGGTGTTAGAAGGGTGGTGAGCCCAGACAGGAATGGAGACCAGTTGTGGAAATGCTGTGCCTTTACCGGCATACAATTTTATGGTTTTTCCTTATGACCTCTTTCATATTCAAATATATTTTACAACAAAATAGAAAACAATTATAACACTTATCTGAGTTTTATGAGCTTCTCTAGAAAAATTATCTAACCTCAGCAGTCTACATAAGACTTCAGACTCATAGCAGGTCCTTGGGGTGCACAAGTAGCATCCTGAGCCTTGCGCTGGGATCTAAACCATGCACAGTCTTCTTGGTCCAAGCCGTTATCCTGGGTGACTTGGTGCTATCTCAGGGTAGTTAGTATCAGAAATGAATTGAACTGAAGGACATGCAGTTGTTTATCAGAGAATTAGAGAACTATGCAGTGTGAAAGAAGTCCACATGCCCGGCAAATGTACTCAATGCTGTGTGACTAGAAGACAAATCACGTGCTTTGTCAGCCCTTGTGACATGCGCTCCAATGCTTATTCTAGTTTCTCAATTTTGAAAATACTGTTGATTCTTAAAGGTCATTCCTGCTTCTTTCTATCTTCAGGAGGTCTTTGATGAACCTCATCAGGAATTGTGCTACTTTGAATACATGAATATTGCCACTTTTATCCTTTACAAATTTTTTACTTTACAATAACTGTTTTCCCCTCTAGACTCACTGAATTTCTCTAATTGAAGCTATCTTTCCAGAATCATTTTTGTTTCCTAGAGCTTTATGTGGGCTTTATAGGTGTTTTAAAGGAAAAGTATATGTTTGTTAAATTAATAAGTGGATGAACATCTAATAAATTGGATTCTATAGTATTATAATGCTAGTACAGTTTTTTTTTTAAATCTCTAAGTAAAATAGTAAACTGAACACAGCAAGGGATACATTTTAATGGAAAACCTACTTTTGTTTTAACACTCATTCAAACCCCTTCCCCCACTTATCAATCTCAGTTATAAGTCAGAAGAAACAATTTCATTTCCAAACTGTGCATTAGCCCATTATTACTCTATCAATTCAGGTGCATTGCACCTTGGAAGTACTTCCTTCTTGGGAAGCCTTCTGTATTCTTCTCCACTGAACAGCTTATGTCTGCTTAGCTCCTGGCTGGCTTTGAAGCTGGCTGCATCAACATATCCAGTCTTCTTTTCAACTGAATGCATGAGCACTTGGTTAAGCACAACAGAGAACCATCCACTACCGAGGTTGCTTCTGCCAGACCTGGTTTCTTGGATGCACCTGATTCAATCTGAAAATAAAAATCACAAGCACAAAAGCGGTAGCTTCTTTTCTCTCGCTATTATATATATATATGTGTGTGTGTGTGTGTGTGTGTGTGTGTGTGTGTGTGTGTGTGTGTGTGTTCCCAGTATACATAAACAAATACATTTTGTGTAAATATGACATTGATCAGTTCCTTTGTCCTCACCATGTATCAAGAAACATGTGCTAAGCCAGGTTGTAGGCTGTACAATTTTATAGTGACTTCAAATACTGATCCACCTTATATGAGATAAATGACTCTCAGCAAATTATTTAGTTATTTTACACTTTATATTTCTTACCTATGAAATATGGATAACAACCTTCTACCTCATAAGGCTATAGTGAAATTAAAATGAAATATACACACAAAACATTTGGAATGAAGCCTGCTTGTCAGTAAGCATTAGCTGTTATAACTTTTACCTTACTTAACATGATTGAATAAAAACCCCCAAAACAGATAATTGTTATTGTACCATTTTTTTCCGATGGAAAAAACTGAAACTTGGAAAGCTTATGAATATTTTTCAATGTTGCACAAATGATATATCAGCGGAGTATCCTAGGCACTTTTACTAAAACATTTAATTTCTATACTATTTAAATTCCATTGTATGGTGCTACACCATACTCCAGATCACTAAGGATTACAGAATTTTGCTTCTCATGCTTTCATTGAAAATATAATAGAAGCAGCTAATTTATATTGACCATTAATTATGTGCTAAGTACTTTGCATGTGTTTTATTAAGACACTTTTAGAAATGAAGAAAATGAAATGTACATTTAGGCAGGTTAAATACCTTTCTTATCATCATGCAGTAAAGGCCTACAAAAGAGCTGAGAGTTCACACACTTAAGCTCTTTGATTTGTTCCTACCATGTGTGTGACATATTTCTGTTAGACAGGTGAGTCTACTAGGTGCCACTTTGTTGATGTGAAATGTATGGATATGATATGATTTATTTAACACACTTCCATAGAGATTACCTATACTACATTTGTACTTAATATTGTTATAGTAATCATTTAGGTATTTATTTCTTTCAAAATTTGTCTATTTATGCAGAATAACCCCCTTAGAAAAGAGGTATCAGATCTATAAAGTCAGAGATTTGAGTAATTTTATCTTGTGTAATTGTACCAGTTTTACAACATCCATATGAAGGGATGGCCTCAAGAGTATTTGAACACAGAAATAGTACCTCTTTTTATTTTTAGGAAGAGCAGCTGAGACGTAGAGTATAAATCAAGTTCGTGTGATATATTGGAAGAATACTCTCAGGAGAAACCACCGAGGGAGCAGTTTAGAGCAGTAGAAACAGCTTAGCAAAAATGAGGCCTCTGTTGGTATTACGCTTCAGTCTGCTCCCAAGAGGAACCCTCAGTCTTGCTTGTCAGAGACTAAAGGCAAACTGCAGCTCCAGTAGATGGGAAGGAGGCACAAATTGTCATCTCCGGGCACAGTTATTCTACGTACAGTGAATTAGCTGAAACTCTTGGCAACTGAAACTCTGTGCAGATAAAGAATAGTGACATTGTGTAGTAAAGGTTGATCAGGCACTCATTAGTAGAACACACCCTAGTTTACATCCCACAGTGCTTAGACTTATATGTGTTGAACACTGAAACTTATTGAAACCAAGACAGATTTGTTGAAATATTGGGTGACATAATTTTTGAGAACTCTTGTAGGAGTTAGGTTACTACAACTCTTTGTGTTATTTTTTCTCTAGGGATTATAACCCTTCCAAAACTCATTTTTGATAGCTTAGTCTTATAGTTCATAGGTTTTTGTCCTCAGTAGTGTATGTGGTAAATCATCCATACCACCAAGTCCATGGAAACCACACTCATTTTACAGTGCAATTGCCAACCTCTATTTCTCTTGTCTATTTGTAGTTCAGATTCATCTAGGCACCAGCAAAGGTATGTGAGAACATCATCAGAATTACAAACATTCTTACCTACATTTCGTATATCATCTCACCTCTCCTACCGATAAGTGTCACTTGTCTTTCCCTGCTGGTGCACTGGAACAAGGAACTCAATGAAATCAGGAAGAATAATAGCCTTAAACTATCAATTGCTTGTTATCTAGTGAAAATGTCTAATATTTAGGACTTGAGACCCTAGATACAAAGACTTGAAAGGACAAGTAATGCAAATATCTTGTCTCAGTTACATTTCTCATTAGTGAGGTGTAATACCTAAAACCCAAATTTAAAAGAAGAAAGATTTATTTAGCTCAAAGGTGTAGAGGTTTTAGTCCATAATCAGCTGACTCTTTGGCAGGGTGGCCTGAAAGATGGGTATCATAAAACAGAAATAATTTATATCAGGTAGGAGGTAACAAAGTAATAAAGGGAGCCAACAAACGACCTCAGTAACTTCTTTTTACTCCTTTCATATTCTACCTAATTTGCCAGGAGAATAGGTGCTGTGCCAAATCAATCAGTAGACTGATTTAGTAATCACATATCTTTAACCTAAGCATCACACCCTCCAGATTCAGTTTTCTCTTTAAAAGCTCCATCTATGGCCACATGAGGTTTAGGGAGAACATCAAGTCATTAGTTACAACATTCCACCCACGACATCCCACGATTCATTCCTTTATGAAAAATTGCTTTAGTTCATCTGTAAGAGACACCAAAATCCTAATAGTTTCAATATTGCTGAAAAGTCTAAGTCTAAAATCTCCTGTAAGATTCAAGGGAAAGTCTTAACTCTGAGCCCCTGTACAAATGAAAGGCAAGTTAAACACCTCCAGCATTCAATGGCACAAGATAAACATTAAAATTTTAAAATATACAAGGGGGGGGGGTTGCAGAGGAATGTACAAAGCAAGTCCAAAATCCCGCAGAACATACAACAAATTCTTTAGTTCCATATTCAGTGTCTGAGACAATCTGTGGACAGATATGAAATCCAAAGTGATTGGATAGCTTGCTTTTATGTCCCTGTCAGTATTTGTAAATTCTGCAGCTTTTCTGTTGGGCCAGCTCTGCTGCCATCTTAACCTCTTTCTCAGATGATACATGTTCCTGTCTTCTCCAAACTACTGGAATCCAGAGTATTTATCTTAGGCTTCATACTTGGCTTCACACACTGCCCTCTCTTGGGCATACTTTCTGGCCTCCCAGGTCTTCTTCTGAAATCTGAATGGAAGCTCTTCTGACCCCAAACTGCTTGCATTTAGCATGCACCTAAAACCAACACCACAGGGATGATGACAAGGCCTGCCACCAGCTGGAGCAGTAGCCACAATTTCTTCTCATTTTACTGGGAGGGTTGAGGGATTATGATCCAAATGCTAAGGAACATCTTCCCTAGGCCGTGGCTACTCTGGAACATTGCACACTCTGGGGTTCTCCTCTCAAAGTAAAGCCCTTCACCTTTGCAACTCTTGCACTGAGGAAGCTGGAGCCATGTTGGTTCTTGTGATGTCATCGTGATGTTATCTTCTTCCAATATACTTGACCTTTTTTTGCTAGTCTTTTGACTGATTATCTTCTTCAATGTTCCATCTTTGCATGCCATAACTTTACTACAGCTCTCTTTCTAGCCAAAATTTGAGTATTTTGAATCACTCTGCAGGGCTTTTTTGCTCTTGATTATCAACATAAATTTGTCTCAAAGTCCCAATAGTACCATGCCATCCCCTCAACATTAGACTGTCTTGAAACTTTTCTGAAATATTGATTAGTTTACTACCTTTAATATCAGTCTCAGGAAAAGTCTCTGGACAGGAAAAATTGAGGACATTATTTCTACTAAGTTATAGAACACATCATCTGAATTCCACAGACAATGCAGTCCTTCTTCACAGAAGAAATGTTCTGAACCAGAAACAATTCTACTAAGTTATAGAACACATCATCTGAATTCCACAGACAATGCAGTCCTTCTTCACAGAAGAAATGTTCTGAACCAGAAACAATTCTATCAGCAATCCAGTTCCCTGAGAACTCACTAAACTCTCACAACAAGTACTGCCTAAGATTTCCAGAGCTTCTATTTTCAACAAGTTACTCTGAACCTTTCCAAATTATTCCCACAATCCAGTCTCAGGTTTACTCACATCGATGACCATCCTTTCCTGGTATCAAATTCTTGTCTTCATTACTTTCTGCATGAGTGAGACAAAATACCTGACACCCAAAGTTGAAGGAGGAAGCATTTATTTCACTCACAGTTTGTAGAAATTTCAAACTATAACCAGCTATCTCCAAAGTAGTTTAGTGTTGGAGATAAACGTTGCAGAAGAGACATAGTTCATGGCAGGCAGAAGATAAAAAAAAAAAAAAAAAAAGCAAGACAACCAATGACTGACCTTAGCAGCTTCCTTCTTCTCCTTTTAAATATTTTATCTAGAGTACCAATATTATAATCGTGCTAAACCATTCAGTGGACTGATTTAGAAATCACACATTCAACCCCCACATCACACACTCTAGATCCAGTCACCTTTGAAAAATCCCCATCTTTGAGAGTAGGGGAGTTTTGAGGGGATATCTAGAAACAAGCCACAATTCTCCAAGCAGGATACTGATGGAAATGATAAGCAAGGTAAAACTTACTGGCCTTCAAACATATGGGAAATAGTACTGTTGTGTGGCCATTGATTTGAAACTTACACTGATTTCTAAAAGCATAGTTTATGGACTATAGTCTTTAACATGAAACCTCAAATTTGCCTTCCAGGGTCTATCAATCACTATCATCCTGGGTACTCTGGAATGCTTCAATATGTGGTAAGACTTACAAATCTCACAACAATATATACCATTGCCTATATTTCATTTTTATATCACCACCCTTCAGCCCAACAGGATATTATATGATTTTTTCATCTCAGCCATAAAGTGATGCTGCAGGGATATAGTAGGCAGGAAAGACTTACACTCTCTGTATGGTCAACTCTCACCCAGCTCTGGGCAGAATTATCCAGAATAGAAAAAATAAAATGTAATAAATTTATTATCAAATGATCAGTTGTCTCTTTGAAGCCTAGTACTATACTGCAGGCACAACACTGATCTCTGTTTCAGGCTTTATAATCATTCAGCAGTGGAAGTAGTAAAATTAGCCTTGACAAGAAGGTACCATGTTATTGGTCTAGTACAGAGCAACTATCTCAGTAATTGTGCCCGTTTTCTTATGAATCCATTAGGTGGACACACTGATGGCCAACAACAACAATTAACTGGCATATGATACACAAATCTGCCTATCTACTTTGCTGTTTAGAAATCTTTCAGCAATGGATCCTTGTTGGTCAGAATTAATGATGCTTACATCTTCCATTGACTTCCATAATTCAACTACAAGCTTCTTTCCCAAACTTGCTTCACAATATTATTATAGTTCCCAACCAGTTCACTCAACCATTTTTTGAGCAGAAATATAGATATATTCTTATTTCAAACAACAAATTTGACTTCATAGAGCAGAAAGATAAATACTTTATCATTATTTCTGCCCAATGGAAAGATTTATTTTAGACATGCCTATATGAGGTTATAATGCAGGAGCAGGATATTTTCATCTTGCAGTTGTATGCTAGCCTAACATGTGACTTCTATCTTTTATAAAGTTGCATGTGTTCTATCAAAGAACAGTTTCCACTTTTTGGCTTTATGTTTTCCAAATTATCTGTCCCTATAAAAATGCAAATTTAAATGCCTGAACTATTTCCTGTATATCAAGTGTGCATCCTCTCAGCTGGGTATAAGCAATTCACAGGAGGCCTCCGAGGGAGCTGAAAGACTGGAGTCAGTGAAACATGAGTTGACAATGTGAACATCTGTCCAGTGTCTTCATGAAATGTGTTGTGATCCTTGGACTTGACTGATTCTAATCATGGACATTGTCACCGATTCTGAGTAAACCCAACTGACCTCATGACTTCAGAAGGGCTCTAGAATAGGATTTTGGCTATGCTGGCCATATGGCCACTGCAAGTGACAGCTTTTATCTTTACCAGGACATGGAAGTGTGACATCATGCCACTTGGAACACAATGAAATTGTTGGAATTGAGACAAATTTATGCTAAAAATAGCAAAGAAGTGCATATATATATATATATATATATATATATATGAAGTACTTTTGCATAGAATACTTAAATGGATAATTTTACTGGAAACTGAACTCTGCACAATACTGTTTATTGCTATTAATGCAGCTCTCTTGAAACTTCACATATATTTTAAAAATAGGACTGAATCATATTCTCATGCATCTAATTTCTCTTATATGAACAATTTCACATATGTATAATTTATAATTTTCTATTAAAGGCTCCCTCTCTCATGTGGTCATAAAGTTACTAAATGAGAGAGATCCTATGCTCAGTGATCACTTGCTACTGGATGTGGATTTTGGTCAGGGGCAGGGCCCTGGGTTGTGGCCTAGAGGTTTGTGTCTCTTTGATGGTCTCCACACCTTCCTCTCTTTTTCCTGGATCCTATGATGTAGTACCTATGACTATCTTTAAATAAATGAAAGAATGAACACACCATGACTAAAAAATCTATGGTAGGAAGGCTCCAGCATCCTTACTTAAAAAAAAAAAAAAAAGTGTTTCTTCTAATTAGATAATTCTGCTGAAAATATGCCCCTAAAGTAGTCAGACAAGAAAGCAGAGAATTTACATATTATGTGATCTAATACAACAGTTATTTATAAGCAAATATGAGACAACTTCTTGGAACTGCCATAAAAAATAATTAAAGGGAAGTGCTTTTGAATGGAGTATTTAAACGTCCAGATGATTTTGCTGGAAACTGAACTCTGCAAAATATTGTTCATTACTATAAATGCAGCTCTATTGAAATGTCACATACATTCTGGAAATAGGACTAATATCTATTCAATGGAACGTTTAAGGTAAATTCAAACCAATTCTCCTTTTTCAAGAAATAGAAACAAACCATGAGTTCATCTATTGCAATGAAATAACTTGAAACAACTTAAGTAAAGCAGAAAGAAGATACTTTTTAAAAATTTGACAACAATATTAGAAATTACCATAAAAATCTAACAATTGCAGATATAAACTATTAGTAATGATTCATGGGAAATAGAACAAGTGTTTAAATTCACCTTTTTCCAGGGACTTTTTTAAAATATATTTTGTGCAAGGTCTCACTCACTATGCAGCTCAGACTCATAGTGTTCCTCTTATTTTCAGCCTCACCAGCACTGGGATTACAGGCATGTGCCACCATGCCCAGTCCCAGTGGCTGGTGCTGTGTGCCTGGGGTGCGGGTCTGGCAAGACATGAGGTAGAGGGGAGCAAACCCTAGTCTCTGAATTTGCCTAAGCAGGTACTTACTCTGCTAAGCTCTCTCGCTGGCCTAGGACACAAAATCTAGAAACACAAACCCTAAACACAGAACCTGCTCTTTGATGGAGCATGTATTATTATATGAAGGACAGACATTACATGAAGGACAAAATTTGTTGATAACAGATCAGCATATTTAATTTTATTATCTTACAGAAAATTGTTGTATGAGACATGTGCAAATTATTATTGTCACAGTATAAAGAAATTTTTGAAATAACTTATATAAGTTAAAAACTAGTGCACATTCTTCAACATAACAATCAAATTTTGAATACACAAAAATCACAGTGTTTACTTGAAATTACACTATAGTCCCAAGACTCCACTTAAGGAATATTCCTGGCTGTTGCTAGAATATGTGTAAGAGACAGATATAACAATGCTCTCTAGGGACCATTTTTCTCTCTTTTTCCATATTATGCATCAGATGAATCATTTTAGTAATGCAAATTAAAAATATAAAAGGCTTTTTCATACTAAATCCACATGAGGATCAAGCAAGAATAATATCATTCCACTTTTCTGCCACCATTAGGCTGCAGAAAAATTTTAGTAATCATGAGAAACACAATTTTGGGGGAAAAAGACTGTTTAGAAAATAACCTTAAGTCCTAAGTAAAGAAGGCAGGGAAATAAAACGAGAATTATAAAACTTGAATATTTTTATATTGAAGATCTGTCTTCTACCACAAAGTTGTTATACAGTTCTCTGAAATGTATTGAATATTTGGATAAGATGTTACATTACTTCAACTTGTGTGTCTTTTGTATCTCATTAACATTAGGGTCTCCACCCACGTGCTGTGTGTGTGTGTGTGTGTGTGTGTGTGTGTGTGTGTGTGTGTGTGTGTATGATACAGGCAAGGCAATGATGAATCTTTTTCTGATGTGTCTGGAAACACTTCCATTTGCTTATTTTTGTAAGCTATTCCATTTGCTGTGCTATGTTCTAATTAAGTGCAATTATTTTATTTACTTATTTTTAAAAGGATATTTCCTTTCATTTCATTTCTTAAAATTTCATTTATTTTTATTTATTTTTTTATTTAGGTGTGCTTTGGATTCTTAATGATCCTCCTGTCCTAACCTCCTCAGCACTAGGATTGCTGGTATATGCCACCACACCCAGTTGCAGAGTCAGCACAGGGCAGCCTGTGTTCCCAAGGTTGGCATGGCATGTGACAGTGGGACTCAGGACTTTTCACTTGTCAGGCAGGTGCTTAGACTGCTGAGCTATCTTCCCAGCTAAAACAACATTTTTTTAACAAATTAAAACTTTTCTTCATTCTCCTGATTTACGTTACTTCCATATTTCTTTTTCTAACATATCTGTATATGATACACACTGTCCTTCCCTAGACAGTTTTATATTTTCATTTTTAAAAACTTGATTATGAAGTATACTGATAAAATTTTCTCATGGTTTCTTGTTCTCGAGATTTATCACGTTGTTCTCATTTTGCCCCTCAAATGTATTTTGTCAGATTCATCTATGTTTATGTTCTGAAACTCAAATTACAAACATATTGATTTTAATTTACTTCATCTCTGTTTTCTTTTCTATGGCTCATTTTTATAGGTTTGATTGCTTGATCTTCAATCTCATTCTGTTTTTCTACAATGTCTAATCAGATTTCAATCTCATCTAGACTTTCCATTTTAAGCATTTTAACTTTAACATCTCCAACAAGTTTTAATTCTTTCTACATGTCTCAATTTAAGTATTCAATCTTGTTTCTTTGGAGATTTCAAAAGCATTTATAGAAAAATACTTTCAAATTATACTTTTAGCAATTTTTATAACAATGCCATGTTTTCCTTGATTTTTATCTTCATCATACATTATAATTTTCATCTATTCCTTGACTCATACTTTAAGTTTGTAGTCAGAAGCAGATTTCTCTTACTGAGATTTTGTTTTGGAGATATGTTCTGATACATACTTAGATTATGTAGGAAATATTAACTGCCAAACTTGCTAAGCTAGAACACAGATTCATTTAGTTGAGGTAAAATTCCTCACTAGTGAGAAAAATCCCTGGATGTCCATCACAAAAAAACCTTCCTTTCAACTAATCTACTCATAGTCCCTGGTTCCGGTTTTACAGAGCAGAGCTAATGTCCTGATTTTTAAAAATATGAGGACTGGTAAGACAGCTCAATGGACTAAGTACCTGCTTAGGCAAGCTAAGAGACTGGGTTTCAATCCCTGGCACCACATGCCACACCGGCCCTACCCTCAGGGCATGCTGAGCGGTGCCCAGCTCTGGGTGTGGGGCACACGTCTGTAATCCTAGCCCTGGGAAGGCTGAAAACAGAAGGATCGCTACAAGTCTGAGCTGCATAATGAGACATTTCACAACATACATGAATAAAAGAAAAGAAAAGAAAAGAAAAGAAAAGAAAAGAAAAGAAAAGAAAAGAAAAGAGAAGAAGAGAACCTAAAAGAAATACATCATTACAGTTTCTCCATAATTTGGAAGTTAATGAAGTTTACAATGAAGCTCTCCCAATTACTGATTTATGGCACCCAGAATTTTTGTAAATATATTTATGAGTTTTCCCATGAAACATTAAAATAAAATCCCTTTGAAGAAATAACAATGCCATTTTCTCTTTGTGTCATACATATCAAAACATGCCTAACAATGGTCATTATTTGTCACATCTTTTTAGAAAGTAGGCCAGCAATAATTATCATTTAAATCTAACTAATGAAGATAATTTTAATGATAATTTTTGAACACTTTTAAAATTTATTGTTGTAAATTGTTATAAACTATGCAAAAATATTGTTTTCCCAACTTCAGCTGCAACTATAACTTCAGTTCTTTTAAAATTTCCCTGTGGATATGATTCACATGCATAATTTTAAAAGTTGTGATCATTCTGTTCATTTAATTCTGATGCTTAATGAATAATAACTGTGTCACACCCAATATATATATGTATAATATGTATTTTTATAATTACTATTTTTGGCATTGCCATTTACTTAACTTAGTTTACATACACATTATTGAGCATCTAGATTATGAATAATTTAAATATTTCTAGCAAGGTTCTGTGGCTCACATGTGTAGTCCCATTATCTTTGGAAGCACAGGCAAGAGAACTGCAAGTTCCAGGACATGTAGGCCTGTCAGTGGACCTGCCTCAGAATGGATAGGGCTGGGATGTAGTTTCTAATAGAGCTCTTGCCTGGCGTATGGGCAGAGGGATCAGGCTTTGACACAACAACATTATTTAATAATGATGCTGGCATTTCTTATATTATAATAGTACTCTAATTATAGTTGGGCTATTACCATTCTTTTGGAATGAATTTTATGAAAGAAGTTTTAAGTTCACAAAAGGTTTTCAGTAATCCAAGTAATCTATTCACTTATTTGTCATCCAGGGGAATGATACTTCCTGAGGAAACCTACCAATAAAGGGAATTCAGTCATCTCTTAGAATTTAGGCCATAGTAGGATTTCCAAAATCACTATAGTATTTCTCATTTAATGGCATTATTTTCTCTTTTCTCAAAGCAGCTGGCTAAAACTACCTAATGTAGACCTTCTGATGTCACTCAATATGTATTCCTGGACTCCTGAAGTTGAGTTTCTGGGGATAGATTATCACCAGTTTTCAATTTACTTTTCTGACAATTTCTGTTTGGATATTACTGCTTTAATATGTTCAAGTTATTCTTATTAAAATTTGCCAGTCTTCACAACATCATTTTCCCCTGGCATTAGTATAAATTCCTGGAATGTCCCTCACTTCAAAAGTTATAGTGCTCTGTCTCCACACTTCTAGGCTGATACTTGTAGGTACGTCAGTGGTTTTCTCTTTTCAGTGCTTAATTTTTTCTGACCCTAAGCTTCTCATTCTGGCCAGTGATTTTGTTTTACACCACAAATTTCTTATGGGCATTTGAGGGCCAGGAATGTTCATGTCCAAAAATATATCTTGTTGAATTCCCAAAGGAAAGAATTGATGCTCTGGAATAATAGTGGAATTATTTTGTCAAAGGGAAAATCAACTCTGTCAATTCTGAATTGTAGTTTTAAGATGTGGGAAACATTATATAAAGATAAGTCTATAAATATATATTTATTTAGATTTTTTAAAAATTATTTTTGTAATCAATGTGAAATTGAACATTGAGCAGTCTTAAATTTTTAGAATTTAATTATTTATGGGAAGCCTCACACTGCTGGTTTGCATCGCTGGGTGAGATAGCAAATAGCTTTAGAAGAATCATAAATATATAAATTATGGAGACATATCTGCAAATACACTCTAATTCATTAACTACTATAATACATTTTTTAGGAGAAATTCCAGAAAATATTTGTTCCTTTCATTATAGTATCAGAAAAACTATCCTGGTCTATCTTTTGTGCTTAGATATAATGAACATTTTATTTAAATTTATTTTCTCTTTATGTCATGCAGAAGCTTGAACTAAATGCTTCAGCAACTTCTTAGCCATGTGCAAGAAGCTACAGGGTAAAATTTTATGAACCAATACTTTAATCATCTTTCTCTATCTGTATCATCCCTTTTGACTTACCCTTGAAATACTTTACCTTTTTATGCATGTTATATACTTTAATAAATTATTTTGAAGTTTTCATGAAACAGGATTCGGAATACTTTTTTTGTAGTAGGGATTGAACTCATAACCTTGTGCTTGCCATACACTCATTTAAGTACATAATACACTTTTCAATAAGGAGATAGAAGTAGGACTTTTAGCAACAATGTGATTTTAAATATTTTTAGCCAATAGACAAGAATTTTCATGCTATTTTTGTCTACATTTTTAAATAAAATCTGTGATGCTAAATATTTTTCATTTATTTGACTTCTCCAGCAAAATTGGTCCTCTTGCTTTTTTATAGTTTTGATGTTTTCTTGATATAACATTTACATATTGCACTTTGATATTTTCTTTATATAATATATATATATATATATATTACACAATTTTATCTTCTTTGATGAAGCATATCTTCATAGAAAGTTTTCACTTATTTTAATGCTAATTTTCATTGAATAAAGGACTTGTATTTATCCACAAGAAAATATTTTCCCATATTATTTTTCTACTATTTCTGACTGCTTTGAAAATAATTCTTAATGATAAGCAAAGCATTACAAGTACTTAAAAATAGAAACAAATACAAAAACCACCCCTGAAGCTCATAGCATTGTACTACACTGTGAATTTAAATTTTTATGTAAGATCAATAAAAATTGCCAGTAGACAACTGTGCTAGCCTACATTTTCTAAATGGGATGCTTTTGTAACAAAGGCAGGGTGTTGACAAAAATCAATATGTTTGAATATATGGAGTTAAAATGTCTACTATTTCAGAAATGTTAAAGTCAATAAAGTACACATAAAAAAACTCAATGTTATGTAAAGTATATATGAATTCATGATCATAGATCTGCACTGCATCTGAAGGAAGCATGCAAGTGCTACCTAAATGGAATGAGTTTTGTATACTCTTATCTAAAATGTCTGTTTTCTTTGATTTGTTATTATAGGAGTAATCTTAATTAAGGTCCATAAGAAGATATGGTCATGAAATGGAAGATTTGTACATCTGAGTGATTGATTCTAAATTCATAATTAATCCTTCACCCATGACCTAAAATTCATATCCTTGCACAAAACCAACTTTGTAGTCTTGCCATCTGCACCTGGAGGAAATAAGGTGCCCAATTCAAAAATTTGTCATTTATTAAGGACTTTATAAAACTACTAAAACAATCTCCTGGAAATATTGGGATCCTTTACTAGTATGTGTTTTTTCTGAGTGCATCTGTAGATGGTTCATTTTCAATCACAAAAAATTTACATAAATTTTCTTAAATAGCCTAGTTAATGCAAAACTTCTGAACTTCAGTATATCTGAGTTAACCATATCTATTCTATTGCATTATTCTTTGTAGCCTGTAATGCAACTGAATTATTGTGTCTTTACTTGTTGATATAAATCTTTACTCATTCATATAGAACCTGCTTTGCTCATTAGAATATAAACTTCATTCAAGCAGATTTTTGTTCATATTATATCTTCAGGGATGATTGTATAAATACTTATTGAATGAGTGCATGTATTTCTTCAAAGCATATCAAATTAATAGTGTTGATTCTAAGTAAGCAAAGAAACAGAAAGGCATAAAATTTAACCACTTGATATGGCATACAAAAGGAGAGTTCTCTAGATAAGTGTTTTTCTGGCTTTCTACTTGCAGGCAATATAATTGGGAAGGAAATAAGAATGTAGTTTGGGTGCCAGACTGGGTTCACACTCCTGTACAGTCATTTAGTTATTCGATGATTCAGAGCACGTCTTTCATGGTTCTGATTCTCATATTTGTTTGTAAATTGAATATTCCATTCTCTGTATTAGTATAAGACACACAAAATTTAATATTTGCAAGTGTGTAGACTATGATAGGCACTCAGATATAAAATATGAACCTTTTACCTATGGGTAAAATGCTATAACCATATTCTGTAACACAGATCAAATCTTATTTTATCATTATTGAATGAGAGACATCATGCAATGTTTTCTCTAAAAAGTTTGTAAAAATAATTACAGAATCATCAATATGGGAATTAATATCACACCTAAAAAGAAAAGTGAATTTATTTTAATAACATTTTGACAATATAAATTAGATAGTCTTTCCATAGTATTGATGTATGTTGATCAACAGAACAGATGTTATTACTGAAAATCCCATGGGAAATGTAACTTCATCAAAAGATTAAGAAGCCAAAACCAAAGCTACAACTCTACAGCCAGAGACTTGAACCTGAAAGAGCAATAGCATAAGATGGTTTTGATCTGCCAACTTTGTGGTTTCAGGTTTAGGAATTTTCCTCTGCATTTCATTCTCATGCCTCTGTCGCAACAGAAAAGTCCAATTTGGGAGAGATGGAGAGAGAGCATTGTATTCCTATGATATAGTGGTTAATTCAAACTTGTCTTCAGTGTGTTTCCTTAAACACAAAGCATGAATGTGTGTATAGGAGTTAACCCTTGATGATACTAATATGAATCATGAATGAATGAAAATATCAACAGAATGAAAAGAAACCTTCTAATAAAGTATACAAAGTAATCTAGGGGGCTGGCTGGTTAGCTCAGTTGTTTAAGTGCCTGCTCTAGCAAACTCAGTCAGGAGTACGGGATTGCGGTTAGATCCCCAGCTCTACGTATCTCACCAGACCTGCTCTTAAGGCTGCATTAACCCCCCCAAAAAATCCTGTAAAGTGATTCACACACACACACACACACACACACACAAGGAGTAGAATGTGAGTGAAAAAAGAAAGGGCAAATACTGACAATGAAATAAAGGTTAAGATGTATCCCTCACATTACCCAAATTCACCTTCATAATAGTATCCATTACTTTAATAAATCTGATAGTAAATATGGTTGATCTGATTTAATAAATAACAAAGCTAAATTTAATACTTACTTCACCTATTTGGCTAAGATAAATCAGAATCCTATGGATACTCCTTCCATTTAAAATACCTCATATAACCCAATGTTAAAACACTCCATTTAAGAATTAAAATATTTCATACAAGCGTTTCTACGTACAGAGGTGATCATTCCATTTCTCCAATTCACAAGTGAGTCTGGTCTGTTCTTGAAAAGAATGAATAGCAATTGAAGAAGAATTACCAAATGCTGTGGTCTCACCTATGGAATGCCACTGCACTCACTAGTTAATATACTGGAAAAAGTTTACTTCATCCAAGAAACAAAATATAAAAAGCTGGATACTGCACATTTACCTACAATTATCTCTAGCATTTTTTCCACAGAATCAGCCACAGTGTATACCCACCTTGAAAGTCTTTGGCAGGCTTTTCACAGGGCAACACCAGCCTTGCCATCACATACAATTTTTGCAGGCAATGTCTTAACTGCATGTGCTTTTCTTTAAGCAGCCAGGTATGACATTTCACTAGTCATACCTTCACTGGGAGCAATCAGTTTGAAATACCCAGTAAGAACATATAACACCTGTTAGTCCTTTTTGGGTTCTAAAGGGATCATGTTTCTCCTTTACATATTTTATTTAATTTTACTGGTGCTGATCCTTGGAAATTGCCTAATCTTGAATGGGGATCCCTATAACATGAGGCTCCAGAATTGCCTGAATTAAAAATCCAGGACTCAGCTGTGCCTTCATTGTTGAAGTCTTATTAGTCCTGTCATGCCTTCTGGAGTTTCTGGCCCACCTATGAAGGCCCTGAAAGACCTATGATGTTCTACTGCATGCATCTCTTCTCAGGAAACTTAGATCAGCAACAGCTAGACACATATGAGACTGGTCTGGAATTTGAGGGTTTTGCAGACCCTGAACCTATGAAAATACGCCCAGCTACCTATCATGCTTTTGGCCTCAGAACCCAGAAGTGTTGCCGTGGCTTCCAAGGCCTCCTTCCTAGTGGACAGAGCCAACGAGCACCCCTGCCCTACCTCCTTCCATTAGTGTCACAGCCATAGTACTAGAGGCCACTGTCTTCCAAGCCCTCTTGACTATTTGGTGCATGTGTGTGTGTGTGCGTGTGTGTGCGTGTGTGTGTGATGTTGATTGCCAACATCACATGCAGTAATTGTTATTAGTGCAGAAGATGGAAGTCAGTGAAATGTTCCTATGTTTTTCTCTTAATTAGGATGCTCCACCTTAGGTAAGAACCCCCAAATCTGTGTACTCAGACAGGTGCAATGCAGCTCTTACTGCTCTGGAATATCCTGTCAGTAGGTAGTTCTCTTTTCACATTTTTGGCAACTCTTGGGTCACTATCACTAGACTAGCTGTCAAATTTGGGTGTAATAATCCTTTGTCTAAAGATGCTCTTCTTTGGGTAAAGATATGTAGGAATCTCTTGGCTCACAGACACCCAAAGCATAAATAAAGTGCACTAATACAAAAACCTCACCAGGCTTCTCCATATGACTTTTGGAGTTGTAGATCTTACTAATAGTAATTGAAGTGTCCATTTCCATTCACAAGATTCATGATTCAGGCATTATGAAGAAAACATTAAACGAGATTTTTCAACTCTAACATAAGGTAATTTAATAAAGAGCCTTTTTTTTTAACCTATTATATGTGATAAGATGGCAAATGGCATGTCACAATAGGGACAAGAATCTTTGATTCAAAATTCAATCTTCCTTATGATAATAAACCTCTCTGTTGCAATGGCAGCAGAAATTCTAAAATGACCCCCAAAATTTGGAGGCAGATTTTTTGCATCAACAAGCACTGATTGGGATCATTTCCAAAATATTGGGCCTGCTCTCTGGTGGCTTCAGTTTACATGGGATAAGCAAGGAGGGTTGATTCTTATGTTATATGTCATATACAATATATGTCTTGTATTATATGTCAGCTATGCACCACAGTGACCAGCTATTTCTAAGAAAAAAAAGTAACAGGAATTGTAACTGGCACTATTGTCTGGGCAGCTCAAGAAACGAAGTATACTGGCTGCGGGAGACAGCCTCCACCACACTGTCAGTGTCACGTATTTCCTTTGTTAATGTGATCTAAGGATACAAAGATAGCCATAGGTGGTTGTACTGTAAGAGTGAAGTGACACATTCTGGAGAATTCAGGGATCCAGCTGAGTCAGACTTCACTTGTATCAGTAATCTTCTCCTTCACACTCTCTCTTAATTTTCTTTTGCTTTTTGAGAGTGCTGCTCACTGTGTAGTTCAGGCTGGCCTTGAACTCACTCTATAGCCCAAGCCAGTCTCTGACACATTGCAGTGCTCTGTCCTGAGCCCCCAGAGTATTGGGATTGCAGAAATCCACCAACTTGCTGGTCATCCCCATATTTTCACCATATTGCTGTTATAAAATTTCCTCAGAAAACACAGACTAGTTAACATTTTTGAATAAACTTTATAGAGTCATTATTTTCAGGTTAAAATATACAAAGAGCAACAATTACATATTTCAGCTTAATATTGCAATTGTTTCAGAATTTATCTGCAATAAAAAGGAGAAATTTGATCAGATAAAAAAGAAGTAATTCAGGAAAAAATTCTTCCCTGCATTTAGAGAAACAACTGAAAAAAATGGAAACCGAGGCCCTTTAAACCATAGTAAAACTATTATTGCCTTCTATGTTCCTTTTTTCCACAAGTGCCTAGGCTCTATTATTCTGCTATGTTTCAAAATGATCTATTTTTAATTGTGTTTGTTTATCAAACACATTGTACAAATACATGTAATATGGTTCATTTACTATTATTTTTTTTCTAGGAAGGGGCATTTAAAAATAACTTTAATTTTTCATCATAGGTTAAATTTAACTTTACAATTACACAAATGAAACAAAAAGAATCAAATTGCACAGCAGGAGGAGAAAAACGCATTTGGTTCCACTGTCTTAATTTTCTATTGTTAAATGATGCAAGTTACTTGACTACTAAGTAATGCTTTATGGAGTCACATTTGAGACAATTTCTGTTAGATTTTTCCCTTCACCGCAATAACTCTGTGTTTTACTTAATTCAGTTTGCTTATAATTAAAAAACAAACCTAACCTTCTGTACTTAATTACTTTTGCTTTGTTCTCAGATTCTCCCTTTTAAGTAATTGCATAATCAGTGATCAAATGCACTAGGCTTTTAGAATAGTTGATGCTTGTAGGGTATTTGTACCGCCTCATTTGGTGGACTGTTTGGAATAAAGATAATAAGGTTGATATGAGTGGGATGCAGCTCTGGAACAATGCTTTCAATTTATTTTAAGGACCACAACCCTTGCTACTGCATAGAATTCCTCGTCCAAAGGAGAAAAATACGCACTGTGATGAAAGGTACAAATGGATATCTTTATATCTTAACAGGATTTTTCACTGAGGCCCAAATGCTTTGGGAGGCTAGCTTACCATGAGGAGAGGCCCCTTGTCATGGTGTACGGGTTTCCCAAATGGAAGATTCTACATCCAAGAATAATATCCAGCAATGAAAGAAGGTAGCAGGATTAACCCGTGATGGATGGGGAAAAATAAGCTGAGGGTTTACTATGTGATTAATTACAAGTAAAGAAAACTTTAATCCCACATTTTTAAGCTTCTCACATGTGAAGAGAAAATCTCCAGTTTCCTAAACTGAAATACTTTTTTACAGTTCAAAAAAATGAGATAATTGGAGAAAAAAAAATTATGAGGGAAAGAAACAAGACATCTCCTTTCTAAAGTCATCTCATTTACCAACAGCTGAGACAAGAGTTCTCTAAACAAGGACCCAAATGCTTGTCCTGTTACTCTTCAGAGATCCTTCGTTTTGTTTTCAGAAAGGAAACAACGTGCTTAGTCCTAATGCAGAAGTGTCTGCGACATTCTTAGTAGAATCTTCTGCTGCATTCCTGGCCCACTGTTGCTTACCGTGTTTTTTTTTGGTGAGCCCTGGGAGATGCAGTTAGCAGCATTGATGCTAAGCATAAATTAAGCTCAACAAACAAACAAAACAAACTTACTCTTCCAATGCCGTAAGGCTGTGTTTTTCAATTACCTAATAGGCAGAGAACTATTTCTTGGTGAAGAATTTCAATAAAAATCTTTTTAGGGCAGTTGAAGTTAATTTATTACCATTCACAATTATTTATTAGGATGTATTATTTTCCAGTATTTGTATTCTTTTTAGTTTAAAATGCCTTTAACCTGAAAATTTTCAACCTTTTCTGTAGTCAAATGAGACGCACACATGTGCAGTTGTGCACACTCACATTCACTCACACACAGAGCTGTGAGCCCAGCAGGACATTCAAATCCACTTTCCAGTATTGCACCACATCCCATTAAGTAGCACTAATTGCATTGAGAATGCAAATCAATTGAGAGGCCCTCGCTATCTTTGCATAGTTATGAACTTACACATTATCTTTGGAGCTCATCCTAAGTGAGCAGTCTTTTCATGCTGTCTTCATATTCCACAACCTAATATGAACAAATGTATATGTAATTCACCAGAGCATCACCACAGAAGTGCTGTGACTGAATGTAACCAAAGTACATAAAAATGACAACATAGTTATTTTGCAATTATCCCACAGTGGCAGGGTAACCAGTGTTTCAATGTAAAGTGTAATTGATTCCTAATTACTGTACTTTCTCAGAAAGGCCACAGTCCATAACTTCATTAAATAGTGAAAACACAAATAACTATTCATAAGGAAAGAATTAGCATGCACCATACACTTATTTACTTTCTAATCCGTAAGTGCTTTGGATTCTGGATTGCAGAAAGGCTGAAGTCTACAGCATTTCATTTAATGTTTTCCCAGGGATGTTCATTTATGAGGGAAAAATAAAATATTAATTATTTGATATTTGATGTGGCCTGTGTGCTCCAGCCCAGCTCTTGGAGCGCTTCCCAAAGAGGAGTGTGTACCATTTTGCACTGAGGGTGTATTCACTGTCATCCAGTAACATTTACTATACACAATAACTATTATACACACACATGCACAATGAGAGAGCAGAAATGATACAGCACAGAAGAAAGGGGTTTAGCCACTGCTTAATGAATGATATAAGATACAGAATCTTAGGATGAGCTCCACACTGGTGACTTTTTTATGAAGATACCAGTGAGACAAAGGGAGGGGCAACACATCTATGCATTTTACAGAAAATTGAGCAAACCAAGTGGAGTTCACACACGCCAGAAGAACACCACAAAACCTGCTCTGCAACCCTTGCAAGAAAGTTCAAAATGTTGACTTTAATGGTGCTAGAGATATGCTCCTACCTCTGTTTTGTCTTATCAGGGAACATTTTCAGTGGTTTTAGTTGACTTTAACTTGACATAAAGTTTCAGACGAATGGCAAATGTTGGACTGCAATACAATTTAAATTATTTATATTATGAATTTTTTGAATGACAATAATAAAAATATGCAGGGGCAACCACCAACAGTTTAACTTATAGCTGCCATAACTCTGGTGGGCTCTTTGAAATAAGCTTATCACATTTGATAAACATGCCATTAATTAGATTGTAGCCAAGCACTGGTCCTTTCTCATGTTTTGGCATGTGCACATGAACTCCCATAAAATTGTAGACAAAAACACAGCAATACAATGTCTGTTACCCTGAATTAGATAATTGTCAGGCAGGGCACAGGTTCATCTTTTGGGCTCTGCTGTTTCTGTGACATGATAATTTAAGAAATAACATTAAGCAAATATACAGTGGAAGTCCTTTTGTAGGCTAATATACTCTTTCTAGCTACAAGATGTATTAGTAGCACAACTCTGAGTCTCTTCTTTCTGGATGATTTTCTTGGTCCCTTTATGTGGAAACCTGTCCCTTTCGCTATTTTACCAATCAGGCTTAGGCCAATGACTGAAATCTATCTATCTACTTTAGCCAATGACTGAAATTCTTCTGTCTGTCTGTCTTTCTCTCTGTCCATCCATTTGTCTGTCTGTCGTCTGACTATATTACACACACACACACACACACACACACACACAATTTATTCAGTACTTCTCCAATAAAACTTAGATTCTGCTGTTCTGTGTTCTTTTATATTTTGGCCAGTCAGATCTATCCCAAGAAGAGATATAGGAGCAGCATGAGAAACTAAAGTCATTAACCTCAGAGATGTCAAAGGATGTCATGAAGGTTAGCAAGGGAAATTCCAGATATGACTCACAACACTCAACCCTGAAATTGCATATTGAGACAAATATCACCTCCTGGGATTTATGGACCAAATAAAGGATGTCTGACTCTGAACTGGTTTAAATCTCCAAAGCAGACTTCCTTTGTTGTATCCAAGAATTGGCTATTGTTGAGAGATGCAATCTCTTCCAAGCCAACAAGATTTGATCAATCCATTAGTAGTAAGATGCCAAAACATATAAAGAACAAAAAATTTAAACAGATATGTTATGTAACTGGTAAAGTGTCTGAGCTATATCTGATATACAGAGATCAAAGCACCATCCTAGCTCCTTAAAGCATGCAGGCATAAAAAGTTAAATTAAGAAAATCATGGGGAAGGTCAACCTCAGAGTACATGCCTTGGTCTACAGTCCTGGTAAGTGAACACTTATTGACCCTCTGTATATAGTATTAGATATTACATACTTGGTTGCCACAGAATCCTCACTTTGTTGCACTCAGTTATTGAGCAGCCCACAGGGAGATTCTGAGAAGCAGCCCTCGGTTCACTGCGCTGATGGGGTCACACCAATAAGTCCTATGAGCAATGAACACAGTCACTTGGAGTGTGTAATATGCACATAGAGATAAAGAAAAATAAGTGCTACAGATGTTTATGAATGACTTTTTAGGAATCTATTGGTTTAACAACGCTGTCACAGCTTCAAAATAAAGAGGTAGTCATTGCAGCTCACACCTTTGCAAAGTAAAGGTGCAGCCTACAGCTTGATGCTCTGTTCTGGTATATTCTACAGATGAAAATACTAGCATCATCAAATTTAAATGGGTGGCTATCAGGTTTTATGGGGTTTTGCAGCAGAAAAACCTGAAGAGCTATTCCAAGCTAGAGATGTGCAAGACTATCATAGGATCTTGGATGCTGAGTACCAAATCAGACACTTTCATACTGCCCTTTGTAGAATACACATTCTAAGTTGTGCATATCTGATAGTATACATTTGGGTGTCTTCAACCCTGTTGGTTAGAAATGGTAACAAAGTTTTTTTTATTCTTTTTTCTTTTTCACTTATATTCTGAGTAATCTAGAACAAGTCCATACCATCTACAAAAGGTCTCTACTTTGAGCATGAACTCTGTCACACTCATGGGCCAAGTGATCATTTGTCCATAGGGCACCAGAGGCTTGCATATGTAAAGCTCCCCATGTTTATTTTTGGGTCATTTATTCTGTATGCTCGAATTTTGGTTCACCTACACCATTCTTATCATTGCACTCACATTTCTGATGCTTTTAAATTCAGATCCATGTGTGAAAATCGAAGTTAATTAGATATGTGGAAAGCACTGCTCTCTCGCGTGTGAAAGTTTATTTCACAAGGTCTCTTCCCTGAATGAAAGGATGGCAACAAACTAAGTTGGAAAAGTTTTTCAACAGATAGATAGATACCTCTGAAACACTCCCAACAGAAGACAGGATGTGTTACAAGGACACTCATAATTATTTTAGAGACAATCCTGAAATTAAACAAATGACATTAGGCTGAGCTGAGCTCTCCTGTTTCTTTTTTTTTTTTTTTTTTTCTTTTGTTTCTTTTTTTTTGCAGAACCAGGGATTGAATTCAGGCCCTTGCAGGGAAGCATTCTACTGAGCTCTCCTGTTTTCTTTCTTTTCATTTTCTTTCTTTCTTTTTTTTTTTTTTTTTGTATTTAGTACAGGGTCTACAATGCCTCACTACACAGATAAGACTTGCAGTGATTCTCCTGGTGTTAGCCTCCCAAGTGCTGGGATTACAGGTGTGCACCACCACACCCAGTCTTAATGCCCAACTCAACATGCTCTGGGGGCGGGGCCGGCACGGCACAACACGGATGAAGATCAGTCCCTGTGTCTGCCTAAGCAGGTGCTTTAATCCTCTGAGCTATCTGGCCAATCCTCCTCTTTTCTATTTTTGATTTGCTCATTTTAAAATAGATGTATTTGAAACTTACACACTTCTTTAGTGCCTTGAACTTGCACCCCCCCCCACACACACACATCTTAAGCAACTTGCCTGCAATTTTGCACATGTGACAGGGAGCTTCAATTGGCCTATGTATTGAAGCTGTGGCTTTTAATTTCTTTTTGTTTTCTTTTTTTTTTTTTGGCAGAACTCGGGATTGAACTCAGGTCTTTGCGCTTGCCAGGGAAGCACTTATTCCATTGAGCCATCTCCCCAGCCCCAAAGCTGTGGCTTTTAAATGCTAAGATGATACTTCTAATGTTATTTTCTGTACTTTGATTTTTTTTTAGTTTGACTCTGAATCTAGTTTGTTTCTCTTGAAATAATTTGTGGTAGTAAGGTTGTAGTTTTCTCTGATTCACATTTCATTTAAAATCAGAGTCGATGAGAATGAACAATGAGATAAGCATTATAAGGTACAATTAAAAATATCAAAATATGAGTTAAAATATAATTGTGTAGATATGAAAACTAAATTTTGTAGTCAAAAATGCCTCCTCAGTCAGTATAATTCGGTTGTCTAGGTGACAGTTTCTGTTCCAATCTTGTTTCTTTCTTTTAGAAACAGTTGGTCATTATAGCTGGTCACTAAGACATGTATTGTATTATCTGACAATCTATGACTTTCTGGTAAACAGGGAAATAGAGCTTTTTGCCTCTTATCTCACCTCTTTTACCAGGCACAAACCTGCAACCTGGGAGCACATCTCACCAAACATGAGTTTCTATCTATGCCTGAATCCTACATAGTGGTTCTGGGAAGAGACCTAATTTTCAAGTTACAGGCACTGAGCCACTCAGCCTCCTTCTTGTTTTACCCTAAATAATCCTGAGATAAATTACCTCAATTCTGAAATTTTGAAATTTTATGAGCTGAAGACTCAACTCCAGGCCTGCAATCTGCATTGTCAGATAATCTCCTATGTCACAAGAAGAGCACTGCTCTCCACCTGGATAACTGTGCCATCAGGAAGGCAGCTATCACCTTGCAGTCAAGGGTTGCCAACTAGTATATGCTTCGTGGACTGCTCCTGCTCACTTGGACTCAATTGCTGCAAAGGTCAAAGAACTCTCCCACTATTTGGAGGAGGCTTGGACAACACAAGCCACCACCACTTTTCCTGCAAGTCCACCAAGAAAAAACTATAGACCAAAACTGCTAAAATATACCTCTCCTGCCTGTAAATTTAGTTTAGGACCTTGGAACTGACAGTGTTCCCATGATTACCTTCCATATGCATTGCCTCAGTCTTCTGTGACACATACCCTGCTGGTGCAATTTCCTGGACCTAAATAATGCCTTTTTCTCCCTTTTTGCCTTTATATTAAAAGACCTCAGTTCTGTACTTAAAATGACTCAGTCCCCCAGACAGATTCAAAAACCCCTTTACTGTCTTTGCAAAAATCCTCACAATGGATTTGGATTTTATTCTCTGCATAAAATATCACTGCATTCTGATTAGTGACACCCAAGCTGTTTGCTAGAAAGACAAAAATCTCTACTGCATTATCTCATAGAAGTTGATTACAAGAAAGAAACTTCTTAGATTTCTTGGAGTTGCAGGGTTCTATCAAGCCTGGGTCATTGAGTTTACAAAAACAATGATGCTTACTTAGGCTTTCAGCCCCCGGGAGTGTCCAATGGATACCTGTAAAATACTTGGATCTAGTCACTAAGGGCTGCCTCCCTCTTTGCCATAGTGCTATAATAATCACTGATATCCTGATCAAAGCACCAAAGAGCTCGCCTCAGGCCAAGACCAACTGTCCAGGTGCCACATACTACATTGGACTGCGGAATAACTGCACCTCTCAAACCTACCATGTGCCCGTGCACCAAGCTGGGCCAACCAGATTATGACTGCCTGGCTCTGACTGGTGAACTGTTCTCAAGCAGCTTGATCAAACTTAAAAAGGAATGTCTTGACAGATGCTGAGACTCCCTTTTTACAGATGGGAGTAGTTCTGAAAACTGGAAAATGTCTCCCTAAATATGCTGCAGTGATCTTGAACAAAGGTATTTTGGCCAAATCTCTCTTGTTGCTGCTTCCTGCTGCTGTTTGAAAACCTGCAAGGAAATGATGTCATGCTTGTACTCAAAATTATCCAGTCCTGTGACCTATGACCCCATGGATATTTGATTGACTCAAAGATCAATCCCAGCCACAAAAAAAGTAACTTTGTCTGGTACTCTCTGATGTTGAGAGCCAGACCTGCCCCACCATACCTTCTGGAAGCTCAAGCCTTAGCATTGGCACCCAAAACCCTATAGTCAGCTCAGGTTTCAGCATGTGTTTATTTGGCCATGACCACCACCTATGATATTTAGACATAGTGCTCATACATGCCTACCTAGACTGGCCCAAGGTATACTCTACTTGAGCTGAGATGACAATAAATATTTGTAGGGTTCTGCTATGTAAAATCATCTCTATACATGGCCTACCTTTGGCCCTTGGCAGTGACAACAGGCATTAGTAGGCAGGGTAACTAAAAAAAATAGATTAAAAAAAAACTATGTACACCATACATGCCACAGAGTTCTAGAAAAGTTAAAACAAATAGCATGTAACTAGCTTCATAACAATTTACAAGAAGACCAACTATACCTCTAGATAGCCCTATACACACATATACTCAGGCGTATATTTACTACCTCTATAATTTTCAGCAATTTAGCTCTAGATCCACCATTCCAAAGGGAAAAAAAAGCCCAACAAAATAATTGATGGGCTCCTCTAAAGCTCAGTTTAAAGAGATAATACTCTCAAAGCCCCACTCTTGTCACTGCAGATACTGACCTGTCTATGCATGACTGAAGCCTGAGGACACTGCTCACAAGACTGCTCTATACCTCAATGCGTCATTAATCTTGTGCCTTTTTGGGCTTCTTGCTCCACCATTTGTTTTCATTTCAGCTTACATATGTATTTGATATTTTATTTTACTTTTGCTATATCCTTATGAATAGCTTTAGTTGGGCATTGTTACATGTATGTGCCCAGCAAGATCTTCTGGGTGAATTAGCAAAGTGAAAATGTAACATAAAATATCCCCAAACCAACCTGTTAGTTGCCCAGGTAACAGTTCCTGCTACAAGTTTCTGTTACTCCTCTCTTCCTGAAGCAGCTGGTCACTGTGATGCATATTGTAAGAACTAACCAAAGACAGCCAAGTACTCTACTTCTGTACCTTCCCTTTGCAAGCCCATGAAAACCTCCCTCCCTGGGCCTCTAAGGCCTGACATTTTGAAGGATGATGGATTTCTTGAAAGCGCCTGTCTCACATTCAATAAATCTCCTTCCAAGTGCTGGTTGTCTGCTCAATATTTCTGTTTGCTGTTGCTAATTTCTTATAATTACCTTATTGCTCTATGTTTATTACTTGTTGACTAAGCATCAGTTATTAAAGAATCAGAGAGATCATTGATATTAATGATTCTCTTAATTATTTTTACAAATTCTGAAGATTTTAAGTTAAAGACTATTGTAAGAGCCCTCCTCCTGCATAGTAGGACACACAACTGGCACTGAAGCACTTGGTACTCTGGGTTACTAGTGTGTACAAAGGAATCTAAGTACCTTGCCAAGCTGTGCACTTCAGAAGGGCAACCAACACAGGAAGCGCTTGGGATCTGGTCACTGGCTGAGCCAGAGGCAGCTTGGTGCATAATCTGTTCCAAATATAAAGTGACGCACCTGAAACCTGGCAACTGGCCTGGCAAGAGGAGCACACTTAAAATCTACTCTAACAAGGGGAACATGTTGCCTACAGACTCTCAGTTTATCATTTATCCTATTATATAACTATAAAGTTTGCTTTTATGGTCTAAAGTACAAAACCAACAGTTACCAAAGTTCATCAAATTCTAAATTTTGCTTGATGTTATCATTACTGCTAACTGTACCTCTGCAACTAAGATATTATAACTGTTTTAAGACATCATATTGCTCCCACCCCTTAGGTAATAATACTGGAGAGAACAGGGGTAATAACCTTACCACGGCCCTACACCTAATAATGGAGGACAGTGCCAAATTCATGCCAACATCCAACTTTGCAATTAGGAAGGCAAGATCTTGGGGCAAATACAAATCAAGAATCACTGACACACAGAATATATTCATGGAGGACAGACTTTTCCTGGAGTGGCCTTGATAGCAGTGAAAATTTATCACAATTACAATAGCAACAACAGAAAGAAACCAGCAGACAGGACATCTAGTAAACATAGGGAAAAGTATGGAACCAACAGCAGGAAAATAACATGACAAAGATAAACCAATAATATCAGTTACAACCACTAATGTAAATGGCCTTGATTCACCAATTAAAAGAAACAGAGTGGCAGATAGAATCAAGAAGCGAAATCCAGGGCTGGGGAGATTGCTCAATGGAATAAGCTCTTCCCTGGCAAGTGCAAGGGCCTGAGTTCAATCCTTGGTTCTGCAAAAAAGAAAGAAAAAGAAAAAGAAACAAAATCTAAAAATGTGTTGTGTACAAGACACACATTAAACTCAAAGGGAAATTTATAGACTGAAAGTCAAAGTTTGAAAAATAATATTCTATATTCTAGGAACTCAGAAAAGAATAGTGGTATCTATTCTCTTTGCAGACATTGTGAACTTCAAACTAAGCATGTTCAAACAAGATAAAGGTTAATATGCAACTTGTTAGATAAAAACTTGAAGAGTAAGAGATAATAATCATAAGTATGTATACAACAAATATAGAAGCACCCAAATAGATAATGTTTATGAAAATTCAAGTTACCAATAACACAATTTTAATGGAGGACCTTAACTGCTTCATAAATATAGCTCAACAAGACAAAAAATTAGCAAAGAGGTAGCAGAACTGAACCAAGCCTTTAAACAAATGAACTTAGTAGACATTTATGGAGTGTTCCAGCAGACAACATCTAAATAAACATTCTTTTCATCTGCACATGGGTGCTCTCCAAAACAGATCACATACTAGTCCATATAACCTCCTGGATAAATTCAATTAAATTGTAATTGTGCCTTGCATATTGTCTGACCATAATTCAATGAAATTAGAAATTAGTGAAAAAATTAACATCAAATCCTTTCTTTATTTGCATAATGGGTGCCAATTGTTCACTCAGTATTGTTTACAAATAACACAAATAAAAGGAAATAATTTTGGTACTTAGAGCATATTTTATTTAGTGGTTTAATTTCTTTATATTATACTAATTCTTCTAAGTTGATAACTGTGTTGTTTTTCATATGCATGTCTTATTTCAAAAAGTTTAACTTAATGCAGAATACAAGTTATATTTCTATTAAGAATTTAACAATAATTTGCATGCTTTTATTAGTTCAGCATCTGTGATAATTAGTTCAACCAGAAGGCTGTGGTAACAGCTATTTCATCAAACACAAATCTAGGTATTGGTGTAAATCACATTTATTCTATAGACATGGTAAAAATCTACAATCAGTTGGGTTTAATTAAGCAAAAGATACAACTCTCACTAATATGGGTAAGTCCTTTTTAATCAGTGGAAAGCTTTAAGAGCAAAAATTTGTGTTCCTTGAAGAAGACAAAATTCTATCTTCAGCCTGCTCAAGAACAAGCATCATCGTTCATTCAGTTCCCACCCTCATGACCTGCTGTCAACCACCATGATTATGTTGGCCAGTTCCTTACTTTACTAAATCTCTCTCTCTCTGTCTCTCTCTCTCCCTCTCTCTCCTTTTTTCATTTACTCTCTCTTCCTCTGTCTTCTCTCTCTGTATCTCTATCTCTCTATATATCTCTTTCTTTTTCTCTGTCTCTCTCCCTTTCTTCCTCTCACTTTATTATAAGTTCATAGAAAATTATTCACAATTAGGGCCAGCAACATAGCTCAGAAGACAAAACCTAAGCACTTACTTAGGCAAATATAGGGAATGGGATTTGATCCCTGGCACCATACACTGTACCAGCCACAACCCCAGCCATGCTGAGTCAGCCACTGAGACTGAGCATGCTGGTGCACTTCTGTATCCCCAGAGCTGTGGAGGCAGAAAACAGGAGAATCTGCACAGTGTGACCCTGTACCAAATACATCAAAACAATTATCCAGAAGATAAGGAGATTTTAGCTCTAGTAGAAAAGCAGATATAGCTGTTCAATTTAGCATTAACTATTATCTTCAAGAAGAATCTTTCTGAATGGAAAGGAAGAAAAATTGAATTTACGCTTTCATATTCTGTATTATTTATTTCTTCCATTAATTGAGCATTGTTGCAGCTAGAATTAAAACTTCATAGGTAAGGTATTTCTTTTCTTTCCTTATTTCCTACTGAATGAATCTGCAGTTCCTGTAATATCTGTAGTACATCCATAATAAATACGGCCAATTGAATGAATTAACATACAAAATACAGTAAAATCTTAATAGACAATTTTCAAACTCATGGTTATATCAATTACCATTGCTTATTTTCCCTCAAAAGATTGTATTGCATCCCTAGTAACACAGTGTCCAAACTATTCTTATTTCCAATGTCTATTATATTGTTGGTGCAGAGAATAATATACACTATAGATAAAATCAAACAGATTGATAAGTTTCTAAAATAAAATATGAAAAATTATAAATGTTTTATTATATGTACTGCAAAATTACCTGTACTTTCTTTTCGCTTAAACAAAAGCAGAGTTAAAAGAGTCTTTGGTCTAAACCCTTCCAATGACTTATATAACAGTAAGTTTAAAAACCCTCTAGATAATATTCAGCTTCACTAAGTTGGGCGTGAGAGAACCTGGAAGGTCTCTGCTAAGTACAGAAGAGCAGTTGTGGTTGTGACTCCGACTACTCTGTGACAGCACTAGATACCTGCACTCATCACAGTGCTTTACATATTTTTTACTAATTTTATTGAGAAATAAATAGCAATGAGACAGTTTTAAAACCAATTAGTAGGACAGTTTCAAGAACTAATACATTGCATATTGATGTCTATGTAGTGGTTATTCATACTACAAGATGCAGACATGATATTCTGTCCAAAACTATTAGTACAAATCTTTCCTCTCACTGAATTAAGAGAAAGTAGCTGGTGGCCCAACTCCCAGAGCAGCTCGGCTGGTAAGTGAGAGCCCCAGAGGACAGTGCTATACAAAATGACAAAGACAAGGAGAAAAATGCAATCTCATGCCTCGAGTCCACCAGTAAGTGCAGAGGACACGAGCTCAGCTAAAATGAATGCATTAACAGATACCGAAGCAAAGAAACAACACCAGAAAGGTATAGAGGAACTCAGATGAGAAGTAATTCTTGAAATAAAAAAAGAAATATCTGAATACATGGCATCTGAAATAAAGAAACAAATGCAGAAACATCAGAGGGAAAACCAGTGCTCACCCAGAACAAGTGCAGAGAGCACTATTCCAGTTGAAACATATAAATAACAGCATCTGAGGCAAAGAAGCAGAAAGGTCATGAGGAACTCAAAGAATAAATAATTTCTGAAATCAAAAATGAATTCTTTGAGAAAAAGAATTCTTTGAAATCATAGCATCTGAAACACAGAAACAAGTCTGGAAATACACAGAGGAACCCCAACTTGGAAGAAACTGCAGAAAAAGAATTACTAACTACCTCTTAAGAAGACATGGATTAAAAAAAAAAAGTAGAGGAGATCAGAAATATGTTGGATTCCTTGAATGAGCAATACAGAAAAGAAATACAATGCATGAAGCAGAGTCAGAGATATAGAAGAACTAAAAATATCAATCACGAGTCTACAAAACCATTTGAGTGAAAG